>UELU01144294.1:0-87366 GCA_900490025.1 Megastigmus dorsalis | reverse complement strand
TGTATACTACTCGAGCTGAGCGGCGAGCGCTGAGCTATGCTGTGTCTGTGTGTTGTGTGTAAGTAAGGCTATCCTCGGCGTGCCGTCGCAATCGCCGAGCGACAGAGAACTCTCGCAGTTTGTTAGATGCATACGCTACGCTACGTTCTCTCTCTCTTCCCTCTCTTTTCCCCTGTCTCCCCCCGACCCTCTCGCCCCTCTCGCCCCGCTTCCCGTCACCGTGCCTTCAGCCCACCCCTGCCGCTCTTTTACGCGCCCTCTCTCTCTTGCTCTCGAAACCTATGGCATTGTAACGCTCTTTCTCTTTCTTTGGCTCTCCCCCCACTCTTTCTCCTTTCAATATATCTATATACTGTGTGTGTGTGCACGGCGCACGATACCCCCGGCTTCCGTCTCTTTCTCTCCCTTTACAGTGTATATGTATATATAAGGGACTCATCGGCTCTCCGTCTCTCTCGCTCTCTCTCCTTTTTTCTCCCACTACTTTGCACGGCGCGCGGAGAGCAGAGCGCGGAGCGCATATACTTTTCTCTCTGTACATGAGAGCGGCAGACTTTTTTCTCTCTCTCTCTCTCTCTCTCTCTCTCTCCCTTTTTCTTTAATATGTATCGATGCATATAGCCGCGTCCTTTGCTCGCCCTTTTGCGCGAGAGAAAAAGAGAAGGAGAAAGAGGATATCCCGAGCACGGAGCAACCAACCCCCACGACCAGGGCCGATTTCCCTTAGTTTTCTTTATACGTACACGATGCATGTACATATATCACGTATACGTGTCTTCCTCTCGTTCTCTTATATGTACGAATGTGCAATGTATCCCGGTGCGAGCGAGCTGTGCGCGCGATCCTTCTTTGCTATCTTTCTCTCTCTCTCTCTCTCTCTCTTTCTCTCTCTTTGTCTCTGTCTCTCTTGCGAATTTCGACGGATGTCTGTCGGGATTATCCTAGGCGGCGGCGGTGGCGGCGGACAACGATGTGGCATTCGGGCAGGTGCCTTTCGGTTAACTCGCGTCTCGCGGTCTGCAACCTCTATTACTTTGCACACGTAAACACTACATATGTATATATATATGAGAGTCGCACCGGCCAATGTCCTTGGAACGTAAAGCGATTCTGGTAACTGCCGCATGAAAATCGAAAAAAATTTTATTAGAACAAATCATTGTTCCAATTCGACACTGATCCATTTACTTTGATACTAGGTCCCTTAAAAAATATAAGAATAATAACTATATACCTAAGTAATAGCTTAGAAATTATTTTAAATACTTCATTGTATAGATGCTTGTATTTTAAAAATTGACAGCTCAAAAATCGTTTTTATTTTTAGTTATTGACTATATTTGCAGCATATACGTCTGTTTACATGCTTGTCCTCGGTTACTTTCTGATATTTCAATTTCTCTGATGACGACGGATCTGCGCAAATTTTTAGCATTAACGTATTTTAACTCTCGATAAACTTGTCCCCAAACTTGGTCCCAAAAAGTAAAAAATCATTCGAACCCAGAGTAAACATTAATCCAATTATCGTCACAGGGCAAGTTCGAATTTAACTTTTAAAAGTGAATTTTCACTTTTTTTTATTCATAAATATTATATATATATGTTCTGTTATGGCTTCGTACGTCTCTAAAGGTTAACATGGCTTATCTACATACGAAAAACGATACCTTCTATAAGATTGTACAAATGGCAGGAAAATAATTAAAAGCGTTCCTTTAGCAATGGAGCTGTTAAAAACCAAACTACATGCAGCAAGCATCCAAATTTAAGGCTTTTGTATTTTATTGTCGATTTTTTTGGAAATGGTCGGATGCAAAAGCTGGTAGGTATATAAGTAGAAACCGATTGGTAATAGTTCTAATGCAACGCGGGAAAGAGAATTTACGCATAGAGTATGTGTGGTAAGTGTGCAGGCGACTCTTTCGTGCAGTTTCAGGTGGTTAATCCTTTCGAAATTTATTTATCTAGGCTCGGGGAATGCGAAGGATAGCCTGTGCACCAATGCTCTTGCGCAAGATCGTGTTACGAGCCTTTTTTCCCTGAACTGCCTACACACGCGTATAATACGTTGGTTTTGACGCTACGATATTTTGCGGCTTGACTATAATACAGCTTTAGAGTGGCTTGCGTGGATTCGAATTTCGACTGACCTAATTGTGTAACAAAGTTGTTCAGCGTCTCCGAAATTCCGAAATTAACAAATGCATCGTAGAAAAGAACCGTAAGTTATACCGGTTTTGTTAATTCCGCAATTTTCAACTATTTAAATCAACGTGTATTTAAATACCGAAGCTTACTTAACTGCGTTGTATAACTTGTAAGAAAATAATCTTTTATATCTGTATTAGATATATTTCGATTTTTTTTTAGTCACTATATATATATATAACAAAAATGCTTTTTCTCGATTTTTCTAAAATGATTGATTTATACATGCAACTAGTGTTCATAAACTGTATTTGTCTAATATCAGATGCGAAAAGAATTAAATATTTTCCGAAATTAAACTTTTGTCCCGCGATAACTATATATGTAGAATCGGATATTTAAGTAACGGTTCTGCGAATGATAAAAAAAAAAGAATTATGGGCAATAACTCCGTTATCTAAAACGTAACAATTACTGTAAACAATAAAATGACACTACGAATTCGTCTATAGGCGAGTCGCACGTCAAAAGTCTAACTCTTTATTTTAAGAACCTTTTTGAACGGTTTTAGAGTAATTGTACAAAAAAGTTATAGTACATCGTTGTTCATTTCTTTAGCAGTTATACCTACTTCCAAACTTTGCACTCGATCCATTAATTTGCAAAATTTCTTCATAATTCCCTAAAATCTGAAATCATTGAGCACGTAAGAAAAAGAGTTAACCATATATATAAATATATATATATAAAAGAAACGTAGTACGTTGTTGCCATCTCACACATCTGGAGCTTAGTTTGATGAAAATTTAAAAGGGGCGCATAGAGCAAACATCAAGCCTCTCGCAACTTCATCAAGTTTGCATACGCAAGTAATCGTCAGGTAAGATGACGCGCACTCGAAAGCGTTTCTATCTTTCGCTTCCAATCTCTTTCAGCGGAGTCGAAGCTTCTCAAAATGAAAATCAATATGTAACGGCCTCTCATTTGCAAGGTAAAAATCTCTCGCTCGCTCGCTCGCCATTGTCATTTCCATGAGAGAGATCTGGCATATAGAAAGAGAGACGGAGGGAAAGAAAGACAGAAGGAGGATGGATAATTTTAACGGGCAAAAGTAAGCGCATATATTTAATGGACCTTTGTCTCCCGCAGCTCTCGAAATCTATGTTTGCACATATATACGTGTACGTATCCTCGAGTCTTCGACGCGTAGATATGGAAACGAGAGGGAAAATGAGTGCGAGGTGTAGGTGGCTGTGGGCCTGTGGCGTATACCTACGCGCCACTGAGAGGGAGAGAGAAAGAGAGAGAGAGGGAGAGACATAGACGTGTAGCCGCTAAGAATCGAAATGGGATAGAGATGGAGAAAAACAGAGGATGATATATTGTGCGCGGAGAAAATCCGAGATAGGAATTGAGGGAGTTGAGAGAGAGAGAGAGAGAGAGAGAGAGGCGCATGAAAATGGGAGAATGTATAGGGAGGGTAGGAGTGAGAGAGAGAGAGAGGGAGAGGAGAGGAGAGTCTTCGAAGAAAGAGAAAAGCGGAGAGGACGCAGGAAGGAGGAAACTAGAGAGAAGCCCGGATAATGAAAGAAAAGGACAACCGCGCGCGAAGGACTGTATAGTGAAGAGAAATGGCGACGCAATTTTTTATTTTAAGGATGCATCGAACGCGACAACTTTTTCCTGCTAAATATTTCGTATGGAGGCTGTGGACGGCAAACCAGAAATATCGTTTATTTGAAATTTAAAGGCGAATCTTCATTTGAGCTAAAGATTATTTATAAACAAAATGTGCATAATATTACGCTCTGCACAATACTACCGTAGATAAAATACGTAGCGGTTGACAATCAAAGTGCAAAGCTCGTTGAGACGAATGAAAGTAAATTATTTTATGTTGTATTGATTAATTTGGTTCATGGACAACAGTTTCACGCGGCAAATGGCGTGCGGTTTCCCGTGCCCATATGCTAAAACTAAAATGGAAGTTTTGTATTTTTTTTTTAAATTAAATATACGCTTTAAATATTTTTTAGAACGGAAAAATCAATTTACCGGATTTCTACTTGATTGAAAAGATCAATTTTTTTTTCGTTTTAATTAATTATTTATTCAAACAAATAAATGCATGTATTATTCGCATTTGATTCATTGAAATCTGCAGTGTAATCCGACCTTATATAATAACATGATCCATGAAGCGGAAACCACCATTATAACGTTGCAAATTTTTACAGCTCGGTCGTGTAAATTTTACAAGCTCACGCTTCAAAGTAGATGGCCTGTGAGTGTATATGTGTGAGTGTGTGTGTGTGTGCCGATTTCGAATTGATGCTCACGCTGCAGCACCAAAATGTATATATACAGGAGAGAATTTTAACTTTCGACGCCTCTATTTCACGCGACACTTGCATCAAGTGGGGTACACCGATGTATAAATCATAAAAAGTTTCGTGCGCTTTGTGAGTTTACGACGTATAGCGCGTATTTTTCGGTCGCGACATCAAAAGCCATATAGTGTATAACAAAAGTGCATTATCACATTCCGTATCTGTACTTCTTATTTTGCTGCTCGCATACATGTTATATCGTTCAACTCAGTTTGCCAAAAATTTGACAAACTTGGAGCTGGATTTCGAAATCAAACTATATATAGATAGAATCAAAAATAAATCGATAAAGTTGAGATTTATACTGCGTACGATTTTCTAATTTTGAGGGAAATACTTATGAATTTCTTTAAGGATATGAAATGAAACGAAAAGAATGTGTATGATCCGAGTAATACTTGCATATTTGACAATATATCACTTGGGATGGATGAAAATATTTCTAAAACGATTGGAAATCCAGCAGAAAAATTTTTTCAAATCGTTTTACTACCACATCATGTATTTGTTCAAAGTTTTAAATATTACGATTATAAGTTTCCCATCAGGTTAAAAATGTATCGTTGGTCTTATTTTCCATTAAAAAAAATAAACAAGTAAGTATAACATCCAATGTTTGAAAGCTAGCTTTCACGATATTTTTACACTTTTAAAACTCAATACATATTATTGATTATCGATAGTTTGACTGCGGGCTGAAATATTTTTTGCATAATTTTCCCTAATGTAATAAAATTTTACGCAACGTATATGTACGGACTCGAAACATTAATACGATGTATGTTTCAACAAACGTATTCCTTACAAAACTAAAATCTCTCTCGTATATATTCCTAGTCATCTTCCTGCACACTAATGCTATACTTTGTGCGAATTGACGCAACTGCGGTAAACGCACAAAGCATTCAACTCGCACAACCAAAGGATCACCAATTTCCCAGAAACAAAATCAATCCTCAAACAATTGCGAAAGTTTATTAAGCAATTGCAATTGAATTGTATCCCTCGCGGTATCTAATCTGCTTCCATTACGTAAATTAATACGACAAATGCGCACACGAAACGAGCTAGCGAGGCATTCTACGCACCGTCTTATCGTTAAAAACAATATAATATTCCACCTTTCGGATTGGACTGTACCCTAGTCAACCAATACAAGCAAAAGATGTATATGATAAAAAGAAAAAGAAAAAAATAAGAAGAGTTGAACCCACTCCTCGTCCGCCACTGTGCGCATTTTTCTCTCTGTGCCCCCTCTCCCATCCCACCTCTTGTTCTCCGCCTCGGGCTACTTTTCATTTTTTCGCCCTGTGCATGCAGCAGCGCTAGAGAGCGTGAGGAGCGTGCACTTGCCGTCCTTTTCCGACGCGAGAGACTACGAGAGAGCCGCACCGGCTTCAGGCTTGTGTGCCTGCACCGCGAAATCCGATTGACCGAAAGCTCCGCCAATTATACGTAGATACGTTGTAAAAGTGAGAGAGACGCTTCGAAGGGAGCGCGAAAATTTAAGTTTACATTGCAGAAAATAGAATTTTGGGGGATTTTTTTCTCGCAGCAATTTTATAGACTGAGAGGGATTAGAATTAAAAATGAAAATAATACGGACTTATGAGTATGGGGTCTCGGATCTGATAAACAAAGTCCCAATGTTTAATTAATTAAATTTACTTTATTGTACTTCGTACGTTTTATATATCGCATGTCAAGGATTTCATTTATTTCAATTATTTGCCTTATACAATTTATATTATCAAACATGCTATTGGCTATCTGAAACATTGTTCAATATAATCTAATCTTTAAATTAGAATCATTAAATGGAATTCACACGAGCTAATTGCTTTTTTTTTATTTTAAATATTTTTCGCAAATTTAGTAATAACTATCGGCAAATATAGCATTTGCAATTTTTAAACAATAACATGTTATGACGATTTAGATGCACACAATTTGAAAGAAAAAAATCAATCACACATTTCCATTATTTTAAATTGCTTATATTAAATTATATATTTTAGGTAATTAAATTACGCTCAAGCGATACGAATATTTTTTGCTAGTTTGAATTTTCGAATATTCAGAATAGAAAATCTCTTATATTTGCGAGCAAATCAGCAGAAAAGCTTTCAAGATGGCAAGTACAATAATTATTTTTATATATACACGCGAAAAAATATCACAAATATCAAGAAGAACACTCTACTCTATTTTACTTCAAATTAGAAAATCAATGAGTTTCTTTTATATAATTTGAAAAATACAAGGTAGTCACATAGCTATGATCACAACAAGAAACATCTGAAGTAAGTATATTTGTAATTAAATAGTTTTCAAGTTTACTATCTTTTAGTATATTCATGACGTTACATTGATAAAACTCATTTCATTACACCGATGATGTAAATTTACGCGACGTTTATTTTGTGGCAATAGAGCAAATATAAAAGGTTTGAAATTAAATTTACTTATTTTCTTATTTCTCTATTGAATGTAAAGTTTCAACTGTTTAATGTGAACGCGATTATTTTTTTCAGAATTTTAAAGTAAAATCCAATTTAAAAGTTCTGCTCATTTGCTCTTATTTATTATAATTGTTGTTTTACAGCAATTAAAATGATCTATTTCATAGAAAATAAAATACACAATTAAAAATACAAAAAATTAAATTATTAAAGCAGAATTCCATACATTTTTTAAAATTGGAATTATAATTACTATATATACTATAGCGGGCAAAAATATCATGTGATTTAAAACTTATAAAAATCAGCAATATACATTTGATAAAATAAACCAGTCTAATACTACAATCTGTAATAGGAATGTTCTCTTTGCATAAACTGAGTTTACTACAGAGTGAATAATTGGAATCGACTCGAAAACTTACACGATTAAATATTTTTCGTCGATACAATAATACTTTTACTCAAACAACATGTATAATTTTTGCATTCTTTCACTATTATTTTTTCTTCAGTCAATGGAGCAATGTGAACGCAACTCATTATCTTACGCTCCTCATTATACATATACGGCTCTAAATAATTTACAATTAGAATATTAGTAGTTGTCAGTTAATAGGTAAGGGAGCTTGGAAGCGCCTGGCCTCAGACTATATCATTATGCATTATATAGACGAGACCTTTGATGCTCGTTTGCTCTGTTCAGAATACAAAGGGGATGACTATCAAATAAATGGCTGCGCGCATCTTTGCGCCTTCCTGCTACAAATGTTTATAAGATCATGTACTTTAACGTGACATTTTTAAAATATTTTTCAATAATGCTTTGAGGAAAGAAAGTTTTTAATTGAGTTTAATGTTTACATTTACTTAAATTTTAAGTGCTGTTCAATCATTTTCGTTAAATTTGTAAATTTACATGTCTTTTGCGAATATTTCAAGCATGAAAGATCTAAGATAATTTTTAAAAATATGCTTATGTTAGTGAATAAAGATCCTCCATATTATTTATAATACATACAATATACAATAAGGTATTTAAAATATTGTGATAGATAACATCATACCAATATTCTGGCTGATATTATGAGACTTAAATTGTTAATAATAAGCAGCTATTAATCAATTACATGATTTTTGAAAAATTTCTAGCAGGAGATTTTTGTAATGCACGAATATAAGACAAGCGATATATTCTTGTCATTTGATGCAGTAATTAAAATAGTAGGCTCCTCTTAAAATAGAAGATTACCCCAAATACATACACACATATAATAGTGAAGAAATATCAATGCATCGATGGTTAGGTATTTAAAAAATTTAGCATGTTGGAATATATATAAATATATATAGACTCGACAGTGCTTAACGACAATGAATCAACCATCGGACGGAAACTTCAAAAGTCCTGCTCAACCATAATCAACGCTGAGGGTACTCAATCCCTTTTTCTTAATGGCTTCAGCAACAGCTCGATCCAGGAAGTCCTGCTGGTGATCACTGTCATATGTGTCATCCAACCAGTCTCCTAAGAAAAACGTAAATGAATTATTTATTTTAAACACATATATACTTAAATTAAGGAAATGTAGTACTCAATTACAAATTTCGATATTATAATTTTTGTTTCAATTAGTTAATTTTCAAGTTTCTACAACTATTGCAAAACAGAGATACAATCTTTATGATATACAGAATATGCCCTGCTTGATAAATTGAACAAAGTTGAAAATTCAATAAAAGAAATGAAAAATAGCAGTGCTAGTAACTATGCACTAGAGTAAGCAGTACAGGATCCCCATAAAGGACTAAAAGCTCTATTCCAATCATTCATTACCTTCACCACTGGTACTAGCTGCTTCAGAATCTGTGAGGAGCAGAGCTTCGGAAGATGTAGTTGCTGCAGGCGCTTGTGTGGTTTCAGAGTTTTGAGGAACATTAGATACTCTCTCATTTAAGAGAGAGGGCGATTCGGAAAAGTCCAGTGAATGGACTAAACCATGATTGCGAATGGCCATTGTTACAGCCGTATCCTCCATTTGGTTACTTCCAGAAAGGCAATACCAAGGAGCTTCGAAAGTTGCTGAAGGGGACATTCTATAGTGATCTACGATACGGTTTATGATATTATCCACAATACCTTTTACCACCTGACAAGCCTGCCAGCTACGTAGCTTTTCCCTTGCCCGTCGATCTTCTTCTTCATCAACCACCACCTCCTCTGGGTTTTCAGGCTCTTCCTAAAATAATGTTTACACATGTACAATTTATCTTAAGTATATCAAAACTATTTAATTTATAAAGTCTTTTTATTTAAACGTAACCAAATTCTAAAGTCTCTTATATAACTAATTTTTAATGTATTAAGTTATCAGTATAAAATAAAAAAGTAAAATGTATATAGCCATCATTACACTTATTGTCTTTCAATACTTTGTTTACATTCATATGTCAAAATAGGTTAATTTGACATCACAGTAATTAACTCTGTTATTGTGTTATAACTGATTTTTTTCAGTGTAATGAACCTGTTCTGGAATTATGAATCAATGACTAAACTTTTCACTTGTTTTTGATTGAAAATAACGGAATTCTCTGTCAAATTGTTATCATTGAACATGCTCAGAAACAAAAGGATAGTAATTAGTACTCTTAATTACCATTTCAAAAACTACTTTGATTCAAACTGTAGGCATCTGAGAATTCAGAGGTAAGTAGATTTATTGTGTTAAAAGCTAAAAAGCTTCAAAACTTCACAAAAATGAAGAAAATATTGCAATAAAGGCTAAAGAGAGACGAAAAGAACACTCACAGGCTGCTGATTGTTCGCATCAGGGCTGGTGACAGGTTGTGCTACAAGGACCCTCTGCCTCTTGGCAGGTCCGGGCTTCTCGTGGTCGTCAGTGTCCGACTCCTCGACGTCCGTCGCCATCCCGCTAACTTTCTTTTATTCACTTCCCACCGAGACAAAGACTGCTAAGCTCACTTCAGAACTTGTTCATACCGTTCGCGAGCTGAGAGAAAACTCGCAGAAGTGTCGTGGCAGCGACAGTATATCGAGTGCTTAATGGGAGCTCAGCACCGCGAAACTCCTTGAGAAAGTTGCCTTGTGTTTTTGGGCACCTCTAGGACGTTGAATTTCGCTCTCGCTAGGAAGCAGGACACGGGGAAAGAGCGTCTCTCACGAGGCTGCAGCCTCCGGGACATTTCCTTGGACTTTTGACAGATCCAAGATGGCGAGTTACTGCTGCTGCTTCGTCGCAGTAAACATCCAGCTCCGAAAACTCCATGTGCATTAGCTCTCATGGATTTTTAAACTCGCGCGTAGTTTGGTTCGCTTTAATTTTGCAACAATGAAAATTTTGCACTGCCGTGGGGAAAAATCGGCAGGTGTGCGGCAGCGGCCCGCGCGGCCTCTGGGTGGTCGTTTGTTGTCTATTTGGGCGGAATATTTCAAAATGGCACGCGCGCGCCTGTTCCCCCCCTGAACCATGTGTTCGTGTATATTGAGAGAGAGAGAGAGACGATGATAAGAAATGTATATATTTTGTAGCAGCGGAAGAGAAAGGGAGACAGAGAGAGAGAGAGAGAGAGAGAGAGAAACGATGAATGGATTGTAATGGTTTTCCACGCGAGTGCAATGAATATATAGACTATATTCAAACTCGAAATAAGTGTTGTGATTCTGTTTTCCTGAAAGTGACCGATATCGGCGATATCTATTGACTTTCAAATTATTTAAAAACTTATTGGATGAATTCGTATTAACGATGATAAGCGTTAAAATTTTCATATATTTAGAAAAATTACCTTATCTTTAGACCAGAAGATAAGTAAATCGGGTTTGAATTGAAATCAAAATTTAATAAAAATCATCAAAATATTGTTTTACTTAATTGGATTTCTCTAATTTAGTATTAAATTCATTTGCGCTTAATTGTTCAATCTTTGCATAAGTATTGGGAGAACCTACATTTTAAATCATTCAAAATACTTTGAAATCTCCGAGCGATAGTCTTATATACCTTAAACCTACATTAAATTTTAGAAAAACCATTCTTACTTCACGGTTCGAACTTTGAGTAAAATTTGTGGTGAAATAAGTAGTTAACTGCATTCTAATGGTTGCTAAATAAAATGCATTGATAAGATTAACATATACCTTAACCATTTTAAGACGTTGGTTACATGACAACCCATAACTATTGAAATCCATGCAAAAAGTAGACTTTCATCGGTGTAAAACGAACATAATTTTTAAAAGTAAAAAGATAGAGACAACTACGTGCACAAGGCAGAGCGAGAGAGAAAAAGTGAGACGACCAGTCCTCCTACAGCCGCGCGAGAGAGAGGAGGCGTGCTGCCGAGTTTTTTGACATTTGCTCTCCACCGTCGCGGAGGCACACCGCGAATAGATTATCCAAAGGGTGAGAAACAATTTCGCGACGTGATTTCGTGCTTATCGCGAAACACCTTTCTTCTTCTCCTTTGTGATGGCAGTGTGCAGTAGCTACATAAGGAGTCTGTTTCCGACGATTGACGATGAACTATACCAATATGTGGAAGGTGGGTTTAACCTAAAAGACACGCGAACATACACTTTGCTCCAATTTCATCTGTACGATAATCTTGATGTTACGTATATTTCCTATTACTGCTTTGTTGTTATCATATCAGGCTTGGTATTTGCTGGGATTTCGTTGAGGATTACTTTTTTACAGTTTGGATGTCCCTAGAAAATTTTCATGTTACCTATTCTATATTTGCAAATGTGTGCAAGTATTTGGTCAATCTGTTACAATATGAGACACCTTGCACTTTCACTAAAATGATTGAGATTTTTTGTACTTATACTTAATCTTCAAACACTGAACTTTTTTATCCATGATAAGTTAAACAAAAAAATTGATCGGTGCAAATTTATGTAAATTTTATGATAAACAGAAATTTATAATAGGTTTAAATTACTTTAAATAAAATTTTAAATTTATCATACCTGTTTAATATAAATCCACAATATTATTATTACAGGTATACTCGACAGTTCCAAGGATGACTTTGAGGATGCAGACGAAGTCTACGAAGCAATAGGAGAAGTTTTGCATGAGGTAGAGGAAAAGTCAGAAAACGAGGTTAGGTTAGTAAAAATTTGCATTCTACTCATTAATTATGCATTATTTATTATCCGTAGTTGTCATTACTTAATAATGAAACCATTATGCTCTTGTGTAATTCCATAATTATTCTATTATACAGGCAAATATGTACAACGTTACTAGAAATGTTGAAAGGTACCGGTACCAATGGGGTACTGGAAAGGCGGAAAAATGGAGTAAACAAAGTATTAAATGTACCTATTCACATGGGGTCAATGACCTCGAATATGGAGGACCAGGTTGATCAGATAAAAAGTATATGGGTCTCAACAAGAGATGATGCTATGGTAAGCTTTTAAGAGTTTCTATTACAAATGAAGTTTGGCATTGTATATAATACAAGAATGCTGGTATTTGTTTCACGATACGCAAAATAATAGCAAAACTCATATTTCTTACTTTAATATTACTTTGACACCCTTACACACAATACTTACACTTAATTAATTCAGTATTTTTCTTACTTTTGTAATGTTTTTTTTTAGAAAGTAGATGCAAAAAAATTGGAAAAAGCAGAAGCCAAACTGAAACAAAAACAAGAAACTCGCAGTGGTGAGCCTGGTTCTGGAAAAAATAACAATGCCTTACCAGCATTGGAAACAGCAACAGTTAGTCAAGTTATAAGCAAAAAAGACAATAGAATGGAAGCTAAGGGCGGTACAAATAGAACAAATGATATTAGAATAGAAAACTTTGATGTAGCCTATGGAGATAGAGTTCTTTTGCAAGGTGCTGATTTAACATTAGCCTTTGGCAGAAGGTATGGATTAGTAGGACGCAATGGACTTGGTAAAACTACATTGCTTAGGATGATATCAAGGTAACTTTCATTATGCTTTTATGCAAAACATATCTTCCAAATTTTTTAAGTACACATAAAATCAAAATTTTTGCATAAAAATTCGAGCTAACATACATGTTTCAACTGTAGTTAAAAAATGGAATATTTAAATATTGTTTACATTATATAATTGAAATTAACATAAATTATCTATTTACATGATTCAATCATCTTACTCAAGCTTAATGTAATCAAGTTTTTCTAGAACTTCATTAGAGAAATAAAAATATTACAACTGCTCGTCCTTGAAACTCTTCTTTGTAACCTTGAATTTAGATAAACTGACTGTTTAGAAACACCTCATCAATGATCTTGGATCTGACATCATTGATTCATTAACAATATTAAATAAAACAAAAAGGTTACAACTGCATTACAAACAATCATACTATTTCCTGCATAATTCTGTACACTTATACTCAAATATTTCAATTTGCAAAAGTAGTTTTCAAATAACACTGCTTTATTTTTCCATTATGCAGTAAACAGTTGCAAATACCGTCGCACGTAAGAGTTCTGCACGTGGAGCAAGAAGTAGCCGGCGACGAAACATCAGCCCTCGAATCTGTTTTACAATCAGATCAAGAACGAAGTGAACTGCTAAGTCGTGAGGCTGAACTGCAGGCGGCAATCGAAAGGGAAGGTGGCAAGGCCAATGACGCCCTTGGCGAGGAGTTGGGTGAGAACAAATATTTGCAATTTTTATTGTATCGTATTAAACCATCTTAATTCATAAAAAGTTGATTTGAGAATACACATCCATTAAAGCGCTATGTCATTTTCAAAACACAACACGTTTTTACATAATTTTTTTAGTTTTATGGTCAGTTACTTCATGAAGTCTGCATTTAATGTACACAACTTGCTCATATACAATACATAAAAAACTATTCACGAGTGCTTTATTTTAATACATTACGAAAACAGGTTTTACTTAGTGAAATGACTAGAATAGGTGATTTCACTAATTAGAAGTTGTTTTCATAATGTATTAAAACACTCGTGAGTAGTTTTTAATCCCCTCTTCCTCTCTCTCTTTTTCATTCTCTCTCTCTCTCTCTCTCTCTCTGTCTCTCGCTGTTAAAATTATAAGAAAAAACTAAATTTTCAAACAATTTTCAATGGTATAGATAACTAATTTTTAGTGCATATTCTAAATCCTTTATTTCAAAGCATCAACCTCTAATAAAAGATTCTGTACAATTGCGAGGCTGCAATTTTCATAATATCCGATTGCTTTGCAGCAAAGGTATTCGAGGCGATGCAAATGGCCGAGGTGGAAAAAGCGCCCGCAAGGGCAAGCACAATACTTTCGGGTCTGGGCTTTTCGGTAGAACGTCAAAGTTGGCCAACGAAAGCCTTCTCCGGTGGTTGGCGCATGAGACTTGCTCTGGCGCGTGCTCTCTTCTCAAAGCCCGATCTTCTGCTTCTCGATGAACCGACGAACATGTTGGACATCAAGGCGATCCTCTGGCTCGAAAGATACCTTCAGTCTTGGCCCACAACGTTACTCGTTGTCTCTCACGACCGAAACTTCCTCGACACTGTGAGCCATTCTCCACTGTTTCTTTCTTTTAAGCACTTCACTGCTCTTCGTACACGAACTGTAACTAGGATGTTTATATGTTGTTAGGTACCCACCGATATACTATACCTAAAGGGGCAGAAAATCGAATCCTATCACGGCAATTATGAGCAGTTCGCCAAGACGAAAGGCGAGCGCGAGAGAAATCAGCAGCGAGAGTACGAGGCCCAGCAAGCCAAACGAGCTCACGTGCAGGAGTTCATCGATCGGTTTCGTTACAATGCTAATCGGGCCTCCAGCGTTCAGAGTAAAATAAAAATGCTCGAAAAGCTGTAAGTATTACAGCTGTAAATAAACTTTAAAATATCGCGAAGAATTCGGTAAAAAGATTCATAAATTATTCTTAGACTAACTTTTGACAAAATAAACTGGACAAGTAATTCTTATGGCAATGTCAATATATTGAGGTAATCGAAGATACTTAATAGTAAACATGATTTTGATTAACAGGCCAGAACTGAAACCCATGGAGAAGGAGGGTGAGGTGACGCTGCGCTTCCCAGAGGTAGAGGCTCTCAATCCTCCGATCCTTCAGATCAACGAGGTATCGTTCCGCTACCCGAATACCAACAATCTTCTCTTCAGTAACGTTTGTTTGAGCGCCACCCTGCAGTCGCGCATCTGCATCGTGGGTGAAAATGGCGCTGGTAAAACAACCCTCCTCAAGATAATAACGGGCTCACTAGGTCCGACTCAAGGCACCGTCCACACGCACCGGAACCTCAAATTCGGTTATTTCAGTCAGCATCACGTCGATCAGCTTGACTTGCGAGTTTGTCCCGTCGAGCTCCTCCAAAATCATTTTCCAGGTGAGACTGTTTTCTATTTTATTTTTGGATCTTTTCTTCGATATGTAACGTCCTATTCTAATAAATTAAACTAAATAATAGATTTGCAAAATACGTCACGAAATATATAATAATCGAACATATACTAAATTTTAAAATATTAGTAAAGGAATATGCTTGAAATTAAAATCATTTGTTCTGATAACAAGAAGAACTAAAACTGAAGTAAATCTTTAAAATAATTAATTTCAACAAGTGGAAATTTATAATTTAAAAATACGTAGAATACCCCATTCATAAAAATTGAACCTCGTTAAAGTGAAATATGTATCAATTGCATTCTTACATCACTCAATAATTGAAATTTGTGTTGATTGTTATTTACTTTTATTGATCCGCTAATAAAATTATTGGTTCCAATGTATAACTTAAATATCGAGGTCGCTGTTTTTAGTTTTTTTTTTATATTGAGATGCTATTATACTTTTAATTAACTATATAATGTGATCAGATACTAATTATCATTCACTTCGTCAATCTCAATAATTGAACTAAATAAATAAATTACTTTAATTTGGTTTCTTAATTAAATTAAAATATAATTTTAAATTAGAAAAACAATAGATAATGTATTAATATGAATTCGATCACTTTGTTTCTGTTTAGGCAAACCTATCGAGGAATATCGTAGAATGTTGGGTAGCTTCGGTATTAGCGGAGATTTGGCACTTCAAACAATCCATTCGTTATCAGGAGGTCAAAAATCGAGAGTTGCCTTTGCACTGATGTGTGCTGCTATGCCTAATTTCCTAGTACTGGATGAACCTACAAATCATCTTGACATTGAATCAATTGAAGCTCTTGGCAAAGCTATTAACAACTGTCAAGTGAGTTTAAATGAACTTTATGTTTATAGCATACAGTATAGTATTTCATCATAATATAAAGATATTTTGATATTTATTGATAAAATTATTGCAAAAAATAAAATTTAAAATTATTTCTTGGTGCTTGAATGATTAAAATATATTTTTAAAACATTTTTAATTGTCCCAAAAGTCATATTAATAAAATCAAATGAAACAATTTGGTAGTTTTAGATAAGCAATGATTTGAACAAATATATGCACAAAAAATTTAATGTTTTGATGTTCATCTTTAGGCTGGTGTCATCTTAGTTTCTCACGACGAAAGGCTTATTCGAATGGTTTGTGAGGAACTGTGGGTTTGTGGTGGTGGCTCTGTGTCATGTATTGAAGGAGGCTTCGATGAATACCGTCAAATTATTGAGAAGGAGCTTGAGGCATGAGCGTCTCGCGCTACTTTCTTGACACATTCGTTTCTGTACGTTTAATTTAATAAAAATCGATGATTACTATACCTTGTGTTCAATGTTTTTTTAATTACCATTTTATCAATTTTTTTAAAATACGTAATTACTATATTTTCAACAATATTACAAGATAATTATTTATGCACATACATTCAATGTGTATCGTCATGTGTCAGTATTAGTTTGTTTTATTTTTTTTGTACGCGCTTATAGGACCTAATAAGAATTAGTGCATCGTATCATGCGGTCGCTTAAGCACTGCTTTTCGCAGCAAAAGAAAAAAGATTCTGACTATGTACGTAATTTGAATGTCGTTCAAGATCGGACTTGAGTACATTTAAGTCAAATTCTAATCATTTGACATTATTGCAAAAAGTAAAAATTACTTACTATAATTGCTATTATTAATAAAACTATGATTACTCGTTCAAGCCCCATTGCTTTTAATAAATATTTAAATTGTAATAATTTTTAATAATATTTTACCTCAACGAAAATAATTTCAATATTTTTTATTCTTTTTCAAACTTCTATATACAATTATTAATATTGTTGTTATTATCATCATCATTATTAATATTATTACGAGCAATAATAATTACATTTGGCAAATTTTCGTTACAATAATTTGTTATTATGCCACATACTAATTTTCAGCTATAAACTTTCCATAGGAAAAATCTTTTTTCTAGCACTGCTAATATGCTCTCGTTTAAATATTATCAGCGGTGCCAGAAAAATATTTTGAATACCATATAATTCTCATTTACATTTAGATCAATCAAGTGTTTTTCTAAGGAAAAGTATTTTTCGTGGCGCCGGTGATGCTGTCTCGTGATCTATAGGAAAGGGAGAACGAAGATAGACTTTAAACTAAATCGTTCATGGCGCTAACGTAGAAACTGCAAATCTCTCTTCTATCACAATTCACTGATATCGCAACTGTTTAATAAATGAAAACCTTCAGCTATTTACGACACTATACAAATAAATGCGTGCTATATCATTTATCTGACGCTGGCAGTTCTGACAAAAAAAAAATACTTTTTACAGATATTTATATACCTTCTTGATGAGTTTGTTAAAGCATTAATAAAAATTGTGATGATCTTTTCGGCGTTTCTTTTTTCTCTTTAATTTATAAATTCAAATCGTCCATCGTTATAATATATTTAGTTAAATTTCACGCCTCAATAATTTTTTTTTCTGTGATATGTAATATTTACAATTTTCACTATACATTACGCGTTGAAGAAGAAATTAAAAAAGAACTTTTTTAATATTAATAAAAAGAAGATTATCACAATTTATTTCATCAAAAGATTAACATCCTTAATTATATTAGTTCAATTTTTGGAAAACGAACTTCTGAAAGCACGCTACCAAAATATTTTATGTTTCTTCTTTAAATTATCTTTTAACTAACGTCACTCAAAACATATTACTTACATTTTTTACAAAATAAAATATTTTGGCAACTTAAAATCTTTCGGAAAATCGTCTTATAGCAAATATTCAATCGATTGCTTTTTGAGAGAGTTCACCTATTTTTCAAAATACGATTGCACTGCAATCTTATATTTTCATTTTTAGAATATTATAGGATCTACATGAAAACACTATAATAAACTAATAGAAAAAATTATTTAGATAAATCTTATAACGTTGATTTTTCGCTTTCAACGCAAATTTAAAAATAGTGTTAAGTTTTATAAAAGATGGTATAAAATAAATTTAATATATTAGTAGCAATATACTGAATAATATGTAGAAAAAGCAAACTTTGAAAAATCAGGTGACTCGCCATTCTATTATAGTCGTTTTAGTAACTTTGAAATTTCTATATTTGAAGAAAATTGTGACTAATTACCCTGGCTAATGAAAGGCCAGGTACAATTTTTTTTGTCGGTGCGTCGTAGCACATATTTTAATTCCTTTTATTTTCTAGCTGCATTTTATTGGTATACACCATTTAAAATTTCACTGAGCAAAGTAGCAATTTTCGATATTATTGATCCAAGATTTTTCATAAAGAATAAAATTAAGTAAACAAACTTCTAATTAATTTAAAACTTTGTTATTAAGTTTTCAGTTCAACAATTATTTATTTTGAAATATTATATTTTGCATAGAAAGTAAATGAGTAAAAAATTAAAATACTTACATACTCTTTGAAAAAAGTGTTTCAATATATATATATATATATTATACGTAATATCAAGGCGCGTGCGGTAGCGCGCCATTCGCATAATAATTAACACATTTGAAAAATCTTTAACATTACTGATAAACTGCAAAATATCGCATAGTGGTTTTTAGCAGACTGAATAATAATTTACTAATATATAGAGACATTAAGAATTAAAAATGGCAATAACGGGTGTTTTGGCTTTCATAAACCGTAGACATAAACTACATTTATGACAAAATTTACTAGTAAGCATATTAATACCTTCGTTTAGTTCTACAGTCTGTTAAAGCAGGAATACTCAATATTGTAATTTTTACTATCAATGAAACTAAAAGATTGAATATAATTAAAATATTGGTCAGTATTAAGATATATAGTTTTAACTTCATGAACTAACAAAATCTTTGACCAACAACAAAAATTGATTCTTGCAAAGAAATTGTATGTAGAAAATCTTACGAAAGTTTATTTTACATAATTTTCCGACCTTAAACTATCCTTTTTTAAATCATGGAAAAGTTCTGCAATAAATAAAAGTCGAAAAACTACGTAAAATAAAGTTGATTGCAAAAGTCACGTAAGATTCCTCACAAGACTTACTCAGCGAAATTTCTTACAGACTTTCTTTTTTGTGATGATTAATTGTCATTCCTCTCCGAAACTCAAAAAACGTACTTCCTATCTGGGTTCTTTAGATTCCAGGGACTGCTGCGATATCTTAACAACGGCTTTGTGCGAGGGGGCACTTTGGAGCTCTTTTAGACACATTCACCCATTTACAAACTGTTTCACCGCTCATTTGCACTCAACGCACACTCACACGCATACTCATACAGGAGTTGATGCTCCGCGTACATATATGCCATCAAACTATATATTTTTTGTGATATATATATATATCTGTATATATACTTTTACACACATATATATATATATGTGCGACTCTCATCTCTTTCTCTTGGTTTCCTTTGTCTACATTTCTTTCCTCTCGATTCAAATAAAAACTCGATCATAAATAAGGCGAAGGAAGATCGTCCGGATGGCGCGGCTCTCTCCGACAAAAAAGAAGAAAGCATAGACAAGAGCGCAGCCTTCCTTAGCACGCGGACGACGCGGCGTTCTGCTGCTGTTGCCATTGTTGCTGCTGCTGCTGCTGCTGTTGCTGTTGCTGCTGCTGCTGCTGACGGGCAACCGAGTGCAGTGAACTGCCGGCGTTGGAGACCGAGCGAAGAGGAGGTGCGGGCGCCTGCTGCTTCGCTGCTGCAACTTGTCAAGAAACAATTTTCCAAGTTTAATTGCATGCTCCGAGAGAGAGACATTGACACTTATAGTCGTATTATTACGTCTACGTTACACATGCGAGATGCTGCTGCATGCCCATATATGGATATATAGAGACAGTGATTGTCGTTCAGCGATGAGGAAGAGTTTTCACTATTTTCTTTTAGGTTTAGATGTGTACGTATTGTAGAGAAAGCAGTGAGATGTCCCTTCCAAAGCGTAGAGTTGGTAGATTCGGAAGAGTGGTTTTATAATTAAGTTTTATGTTAGTTTAATTTTGTCGAATTTCTCGTATTTGTAAGTTTCTATTTGGTTCAACCACATACGTGCGAGAGTATGCAAAGAATTGTTTGAGAGTACATAGGAGTCTGACGACTCCAGGAGTGAGAAAAATCTTTATATAAATAATACTTGTACAATAAATGAGTGTAAAAACAATAATTTTTAGTACATTTCATGATTACCCCAAACATCGTAGTTCATGCACACAATAAAGATAATGTCGAATTTTCTATTTTATCAAAATGAAGTTTGTACTACATAATAGAATTTTTATTATACAATTTCTATATTGTGATTGTTCTAAAATAATAGTAAAAAATATATTTTGTATCGTACATCAATTTAAATGTCTATCTAATATTATTGAAGAATATAAAACGTATCTATACCCTCGGTGAAATAAATTTATAATAATATTTAGACATATATTTAATTGTTTAATGAAAGGTGAAGAACGAATTGCATAGTGTTGGTTGCAAGCAAGTAATGACTAAAACTCTAATAATCTGTTCTTAAATATTTACACTTTTATTAGATCAACAGTATGCTAGCAGTAAACAAATTTTGATATGATGTAATGCAATATCCCAGTAGAAGCGCGTCCTTGTTAGTGGTGTTAATAAGGCTATGTATATTAATCAAAATTATATATTTTTCAATATTAAGGCAAAATGTTGCAGGGTTTTACAAGTCTTCCTTTGAATATTGTCGATTCACTATATCATTAGTCTTTGTATTAGACCCTAATTAGTCAGTAATACAAAATGGAACATCTTTTTTATCTTATTTGAAATCATTGATCCAAATAGAGTATTATTTTGATAAACTAACTACAATCGTTGTATCTAATTATATTACATAAACATTCTTATACTACACTAAACAAATGGTATACTAATTACATTGTATCTCCTTTCAATATACATCAATGGAATTTTATCAACCTTTGATCTACAAAGAAAACATTAAGCCTTAATCACTTTGAATCAGCATCTTGTTTAATAAGCAACACTTTATAATGCTTCATATTACTAATTAAAATGAAGAAGAAAAATTAGAAACATTCAGCAAATAGTTATATGTGATCCCAGTTTCGCTGTCATTATTCACATTCGTACAGCCTAATAGGTGTTGTGTACCTTCAAAACTTAAAAAAAAAAATTTTTATCCCACAAATCTATAAGTAGCACTTTTTAAGTTTATCCTGAAAGTCTAGTCTATCAGTTATTAGCAGTCTCTTTATGAATAAAAATATGAAATACAGGTATGATTATAATACTGAAAATAAAATATTGATATAAGTAATTTTTTTGAAATGATAATGCATAAAAAGTTTGAATATATTTAAATTTTTACCTTATTTATATTACAATTCGCAATTACTAATGTCATTTTTTTTTAATTTTATGTAAGAAAAATAAAAAAAACCTTCAGAAAATAATAAATTGTTTTTAGATGTTAAACTTAAATTTAAATTTTATTATGTATATTTATTATATACTAGTTTAAAATTCATAAAAATTATTTATCCTCAACCTCTCTTAAATAACCTTTTAAATAGCCAGAAAATTTCATTCATTTGAACATGTAGGACAATATTCAAAAGTGTAGTAAATTAATAAATTAAGTTCAAATGAATAATAAGTGTGGTAACAATTTATCTAGCTTAAACTAGAAAAGAGCAGTTTAGAAACATTTTGAAACTTTAATTTAAAAATTAGTTTTGTTTTTAAATGTAATTATAAATTCTAACAAAGTTATCAATATATCATATATATTTTAATATACTTGCATATAAATTTGCTCTGAATTTCTTTTGTTAACTATTACATAGTTATTAACAATTATTTAACTAAATACCAAACACCATTAATATTATATACATCAAAAAGTAACAATTTTGTAAACAAAATGAATCTAATAAAATGAAAAATTAATTAGAAAATAAAAAAAATTTTACCATATAGTCTACTATATACAATGTCTGTAACACGCTTTCTGCGACATTGAATATTTTTTCAAATGACCAATAAAAATTAATATGCCATATATTATACAGTAATTCAAATGAAAAAATTAAGTCGCAGTAATCATGTCAAAAGAAAATCTGTCAATACATGCCACATGTTTACAAATAATTTCTTCAATACTTTTCCATAAGACTTGGTAAATACATGAACACTTTAAGGGCCATTAAGGATCACAACACCTTAAGCTACTGTACAATTAAAAGCATATCATTCCTTTAAAAAAAGAAAAATTTAAAAAAGTTTAATGTGAAATTCATACAGTTATTGTATTAAATTAATTTAACATTGTTATACGAAAATCCCATAATCTGATTAATATCAAATGGAAGCATTGCAACCAAAAAACAAATTAATAAAGCTATTAGTTTAAATTATATGACTTCAATTCTTAATGACTAGCATAAAAGTAAGCTATACATTTATCTACAATTGCATTCTCTTTACTCGATATTGATAAAATACACTCTGTTATTGAATAACATTTGTTTGTCGAAAACAGTTTCAGTATACAATCATCATAATGAAACTTTGAACCGTACTGAATCATTCTTTTAAATGTAAACATCATTCAAGTCACAGTCGTATTATTAAATTATTTAACCCTATACAAATTTCACATTAAATTTTCCTCTCAAAAGAAAGTCCAGCCAATGATAGAGAAGAGAAGGAAAAAGAATCGAAGAAGAAAAAGTATAGAACAAAAGAGCCATCATCGAGATCAAATGTCGAACTCGGAGGACTGTCTTCTGAGAGTGAACGCCAACAGTCCCCCGTAGCCTCTGGAGTTACGTGCGGGCTCACCGGTTTTGCTGTTGTAGACCTTGGTGAGACCGCGAAAGGGGTCGGGTGCCGGGAAGGTCGCTATCGAGTGGAACATGTCGGAGAAGCGCGCCTCGAACTCAGCCGGGGCCAGCGGCTGGCCATTCCTCTGCTGTTGCAAGGACTGACCTCGCGTCGGAGGCGTTGGAGGCGTCGGAGGTGGTGGCACTGGTGGGGCCAGCCTTGCCGCTGGACTCGCGCTCGCCGAGGCGGCCACCGAGGAGCCCGGGGAAGCCGATGAGGATGAGCGATGGGGCAGAGGAGGCGGCGGGGGTGGCATCGACGGGGCTCGACAGGGTGGTGGTGGGGCGACCCTCGTTATCGGCGCTCCGTTTCCGCTGCGAGACGTTGGCGGCGAGGGTGGACGCGCCACCGGCGGCCTCAGGATGCGGTTGGTCGGCCTTTGCTGGGGCTCGTTCAGGCAGTCCTGTGACTGATGTAGAGAAGCGGGTGTCGGGGCTAACACTGAAGGTGAGCGCGGAAGTCGCATGCTCTGTGCTCTGGAAAACATTTACAAGATTTCTTATTTGAGGACTTTTACTTTGTTGATGCTGCAAGACGCGACGAATGTGACCTTGGATTTTATGAGAAGCGATAAAACTGCAATGACTTTTGCTTGTGTTTCTATTAGGAATATTTACCTACTCTAATTTGATAATGTATTGTTATCATCAAAGCAACTTAATTGCAATGATAAAAAAAGAACTAATCTACTGATTAATTGACTAAAATTGCAGTTTCAATTAATTTCAAGGCACTTTACCCATCATTATCGCTGCATGTAAAAACAAATATATACATCAATCATCCTGCTTGGCTTTACAGGAGTTGTGTTATTAAAATTTTAATTTAAAAAAAAATATTCAGACTGGACTTTATTAATTTGAAATTAGTCAATTTACTATGATCCTGTTTATTACTGTAAGTATTACTTTAAATGATTGACTTTAACATTATATATTTGAATATTGCATAAAGAAATTTTCAAGTAGCTTTTTACATTAAGATTTTATTTTAGGATCTTATTAATTGTAATATGAAAAGATTTTAAAAGTATAGCTATATATAAATTGATCTTTTTTTTTAAAGTGTTCTTTATTATAATTTTTAAGAAAATAAAAGTAGTTTTCTCTAAAGAGCATCTATGTCACGGAGAAATTTGTCTACAGACATAAGAGGCCATAAAAGATGAAGAGTACTAAAATTAGGTCAATTGAAGTAGGGTTTCAATATGTGTTAATCCATTTGTTATATTAGACAGTACTTATAATTACAATATATATAGTATTTGCAGATTTTTTCTTTTAAAGACTGTTTGAAAATTCTGAATAAGTAAAATAAACTCATTTGAAATTTATATTTTGAATTTGCAAATGAAATACAGATAAATAATTTAAGATAATTACTTGATTTGATTTTTATTACAACTTTTTCCCTACATTATTTTTAAGCTATTTGAAAATCAAAATAACTATTATGCATTTTAAGTCTTACCTGGATACAGAATTGCCTGTGACAAGGTTCAGTTTTTTAGGTGGTGGCGAAGGTTTTTGCTGTGCTGCACTGGAAGACGTTGGTGGCTTAGGTGCCAGTGTTGGCTTACCAAATGAAGTTCTGGGAGTCTCTACATTCTGATTTGTGCTAGATTCTGTGGATTGAGGACCAGCTACAAACATTTGGGGTTTCTGTGCAGCTGGAGGTGGAACCGGTGGTGGGCCACGTTTAACACTTGGCAATGTAGCAGAACCTGTATTAGAGGGAACATTGCCATTGTCTCGCTCGGTAAGGTTATTCCTCTTGCCAGTAGGCTTCAGTTTAGGCATACCACCAGAAAATAGGCCACCCAAACCGATTGGGTTTCCATTATTAATACTATTTCCTACATTTGTGTTAGGCGCAGGGGCCTTTGTGTTTGCATTAGACAGTGGTGTGCTCGAAGGTTCACCGTGTACTTTCCCTGAAAAGATACATTCACTTATGACTTATCAAACTCTCCTGGACACTTGCCAAAATCAAGAAAACAACATGAAAAGCATAGGAACTCACCACTGATGGCAGGAGCACTTTTGTCCACTGTCACCGTCTTCTTCAGGGGTTTGCCTGCCCTTATAGACTGGAGAAGCGCTCCTCTGCTCTGATCCGCGGAACCTCCTCCCAGGTTGAACGTGGGTGCAGGTGGAGGCGGTGGTGGCGCTGGCATTTTGACTCCTCACCAAACTTGAAAAAGAAGAAAGCGACGGGAGGTACCTTTAAAGCCAGGCTCTATTACACGTCGCGCTGAATTTTCAAGGCGAAACCGCGGCAATGCACACACATCGCGGTATCTCTCTTATATTGACATTCTCTCTCTCTCGCTCACTTGACTCGGACAGCTCACGTAGAGCTCGCGAGTCTCATAGTGACTCATGAACTCATAAACATTCATACATATGGGCTCCGTGTGCGCGATGAAACAGCGAATCGCAAAAAAGTCAAGAGAGGAGGAGAATCGCTCTCATGCACTCTTTATCACACTGCACACTTGCTCTCGTATTTTGTTCATGTCTCCCTCTGTCTCTTTCTTTCTCTCGCCGCGCTTACACTCTCTCTGCCCTCCCTCATTCTGTTTCTATCCCAGATAAGCAGCGGCTATAGCTGGTCGGAACCCTCGAAACAGGATGACGAAAATTGACAAGAGATAAAAAAGGCCTCGAGGGTCCATTTGGATCGAGAGTGTGTGCAGTGCGAGATGTTGCCCCCCCCCCCTTCCCTAACCCGGACGGAATTAGGTTAAGGTGCGTCGAACCCTCGATCCAAAGGAAGAGCTGCCTCGTATTATACGCGCCGCTCACGAGTACTCGAAAAATCGGCATTTACCTTCCGAAAAAACAGCAGCCAACTCCTCCTTCCTCACCGCTGTTACGTCAAAAGTCGTCGTGGTCGACTTCGTTGTTGCGCTCAATTGCTAGAGAGCAGAGGCGCGCACCCGCGCAGCAACCTCCTGGTGCGACTCGTTTCGAGGGGGGAGGGCGATCGACGTCGCTTCACTTCGGGGCGGTCCTGGTCCTCCTCCTCTTCTCTCTATCACTCTCTCCTCCTCCTCAACCTTTTCCTACTGAGATATATCGGTCACACATACACAGGCATCGCACACACCGCGCGGTACTGCTGTGCTGCTGCTTCCTCACGAATTCACATCTTTTCAGCGGCGCGTGATTTTCTTTCTCTCTGGCGCGCGCAATGTAAGATCTCTTCTCCTTTTTTCCGATATATCTCTGGTGGCCCGTGTAATATGTTCACGCTCTCGCCTCTCTCTCGCTCTCTCACGGAAGCGGAGAAGAAGAGAGAGAGAGAGAGAAAGTGATGGCCCGGGTGTGCTGAGGTGTGTGTGCGCGAAAAAAGGCACACACTGACACACCACGGGCGAAGTTATCTCTCGCGAACGGACGACATCGACATGTCGAGTGTGTTGTCTCTATACTATATATAAAAGGGGCGAAAGAGAGATAAAGCGATATGAAAGTTGGGCTCTCCGATTCCTCTCCCGCGCGCTCGCGCGACTTTCGCGACGGCCCGATGTGATACACACTGAAGAGCTCCGCTGCAGTTTCGAGGCGCTTGAAAAAATGAAAACCCGAATAAGTAGACGAGTTCGGCGCTGCTGCTGCTGCTCTCAGCTCCTGTTCCTAGTGCTCACTTCTTCGCTGTATATGCTTCTGTCCCTTTCTGTCTCCCGCTAAGTGAACGGAGGGGACTCAGGGACGGATTAATCTACATTGAGTTTTTTGCCAATCGACTTTCGAAAAAAAAACTCGAATGACAATTTACTCCTTGCTACGCAACATTACATATGTATAATATGCCTAATATGATTAAAATTAATTTGCTTGATTCGAGATTCAATTGATTTTCCATTCAAAAGTTTTATTACATTTATTTTGCAAAACTTTGATTTAAAAAGAATTAATTTATATACCTACTTAATGGAACAATTTTATTTTTATAGCACTATTATTTATAAATATATTATTTGATTTTTTATTAACTAAAATATTAATATCTACTATAATATGCAATTTTATAATTACAAGTTTGAAATAAATATAACTGTATATTTAGAAGATAAATTAAAAAACGTCATCTATAAATAAAAAATAAATAAAATTAATAACAAGATGAAATAAAGTTTTAAATCAAGCTGGAATGTTCTTTTTCAGGATTAATTTTCGTTATGTTTATGTCTGTTGATTGTAATTCGAGCATGTATATTTTTAAATCTTACAAAAAACATTTAGGGATTACCCCCTCAAAGATACATCGGGCCTTAAATATTTTTTATCCGCCACTGAGACCATCGCGAAGCAGCAATTGCAGAGGCACATAATGTGACGTCACAGAAAACGTAAAATATATATATGGTATCGTCGATCTCACTCACGCCAACTCTGAAGACGTGACGTCACTCTGGTCCTTTTTCTCTCTTCTTTTGGTTACTAAAAAACTCAAAGCACTACAGGCATATGAGATTCTTTTATTGCGACGACATAGAATATGTATCTATATACCTACCACCTCCTTATTTTTCTTTCTTTCCAATTAGGTAGTTTGTGTCATTGTTGTAATTTTTGCGATTGAATCAACATTGACTGTACGGTATATTTATAGATATTAGTAGGTGCTAATTTAGCAGCTTTGAATAAAAAATGTTTTTGGTATTAATACTTTTTATTATCTTTAAATTATTTTCTCATTTTTTTTTGTATTTATCAATTTACTTTTCAATATAAATAAAACTAATCAGTATCAACACAAAGTAATACAATTAAAAAAAAAAGATTTTAATAAAACATTCTTTTAAAAGTTATAATAAAAGTAACACAGAAATTCGCAAGCACCATAATTTTTTTTATTAAAATGAATATTTTTATAATTTTAATATTTTTCTACTTCGCTCGTGAAAACATTTCAATTTTCTGAAAAAAATTGGCGGGTGTACGTTTTCTAACAATATTAGACATTTTAAGATTTTTTTAAAAAACATATAAAAACCCTTAAAAATGCAGTTTAAGAAATTTAAAAATTAAATATTTATTGTTACTGTTTTTACTTCGGATTCTTTTTCATTTGGTGGAAATTCTTGAAAAACATTTTCATGAAATATACGAAAAAAAAAAAAATTAAAATAATTAAGGTAGCCAATCCATTTAATAATTATGTCATATAGGCTTTAGTTTAACTTAGTCATTACTTTCATAAGAAATGTATTTTTAATAAAATTATCTTGTTGTAATAATGATCAATAATAAAATGCATATCTTTAAATCATTAAGATTTAGGATGACTACCTTACTATTTTGTTAAAAAGGATCATGTCCTATTAAATTTTTGTAATCATTCTTACATTAAAAATGTATTCCAATAGTTGAATTGAAAACAAGCTTTATAGTATAATTTTAGTTTTATAGTATAATTTTCAGCCCACTTAAAATTAAATATTTATGCATACTGATAAAAATAAAATGTTTGGTTTTACTCGATTATTTATTTAAATTGATTATTAAATCTCAAAAAGCGAAAAATATTTTCAAAAAACAATGATTTTCTACAATTTTTCTGAGCATTTTCTGTTAAATAATTTTGGTATGTGACTTTGCTTCTCCAACGATTAAGTACAGAATCTGGCAAACCGTTGAAAATGGTAAAAGTAAATTGCAAACTTCGCCAATGCAAATCAAGAAAAGAGTGCAATTCATCGACGGTATTTAATAAGGAGCTAATCATTAATAGTAATAATAGTAATTATAATAGCTTGTTAATTGTACAAATTTCAGTTAAATAAGGCTAGGTGAGCTTCTTGGCTTTCTGGTAAAGTGTGTCCACAACCTTTCCCATACTGTGTACTGTTTCCAATGCGATTTCATATGTTTTGTCCCTTGGCGTGTCTTCGAAGACAATCAGTACACCTTCACCTTGATCTAGAACGCCTCGAAGTTTCTTGTCAAGGATCATCTGTGACAATTTCTTCTCAACTTGCGAAATCGAGAGAGATATGCAGGATGCTATGTGACTGACCTACATAAATAAATCAAAATAATGAAAAAAAGTTTAAATAATATACCTTTTTAAAAAATATTTTTAATTTACCTGTACGCGAGAATAAGGTTCGACGATTCTGCAAAGATTTTGTTCCAACATTGTGTCGTATAGTGAGTCCAGATGGGCGCGCACAATAACATCTTCTTTCAGTTCTTGACGGTATTCTTTTACAGCAGCTTCAAAATCGGCAAGAGAACGACGATGACTCGCTTCGGCTACAGCTTTCATTGCATCTAAATCTCGCCCAGCGTATTTCACTGCAAGTTTTCCCGACATAATCGTTTGAACGTCCTCAGGAGATCGAAGCATAATCTTTGAAAGTAACATGTACTTCAATGCTGTCAGGGCTTTTGGATGCTCAACACTATCATAACTGTAATTAAAATATAATTTTATTAACATAAATAATATTAGCACAAAATAAAATCAACGGAAAGAAACTGCAAAGTAATTTATAGCTTCACACGTTGAGCTTAAATCAAAATACATTGTTATAAGAAACGTATTGAAAAAATACATAAACAAATAAATAACTATTAAAAAAGTTGTTCTTACCCTTCAAAAGCTTCATAAAAATAGGAGTAAGCAGTCTTGAAATCTCGTTCATCAGCAGCATGTAGGATACCCGACATAAGATCCAGTGCAGCTTGCATTTTGGGTGGGCAGTAAATGGCATTTGCCGTAGTTCTAGCACTAGTTAAAGCAGCCCTTGCTTTTGCAAGGTTACTTAGAGCATGATAAGTCTTACTTTCAAGCAGTTGCACCTCTACCAATAATTGTTTATCGTCTAATTTTTTGAGTTCCTTAAGTAATGCAGAACCAAGTTGCAGCGCTTCTGAGAACATACCAGTGTCGAAGTAAAGCGCAATCAGTCTTGCCTCCAGACTTTGTCGCAAAAAGGTACGGCGTTCATCCTTTGCCCATTCTATGCATTCTTTGCATAATTGAACCTGTTGAGAAATATTGAATGAAATATTTATTCTAATTTTAAAAAGCATTATTAACAAGACAAAGGAACTAAAATAATCCAACTGTATGTTTTATTTTTAGAACAAGGGTAATTGATGGTATTTAAAGACCAGTTAATGTTTATTAAAATTTATAAAAACATTTTTAAACATCATTATATCATTATACTTAAATAAATTATTTAAGTTTATATGCTATTTATATTATTAATTAACAGTAAAAAAGTTAATTTAAAGAAAAAAATTACACTTTAAACTTTTTTTTAATTTAAATTTTTATAAACTGTAATAATTAAAAATACTTTTTTTTACTATTTTTAGAATGCACATTTAGTAAGAACAATTATTAACAAAATAAGTTTCAAAATCTAAAATGATACATAAATTTACATTTAAAAACTTACAAGACACAAAGTTGAATCAAATAGTAAGTCTAAATTAGAAGTCCATGTATAATGAATTCATTATTTGTAAATCATACAACAGACTCACCTCGATACCAATACCAGCTTCGAGGTCGAGGAAAAAGTCAACAAGTGACCTGACCAGCTTTGCAGCCTTAGCCTTGCTGATGAGACTCAGGAACGGCCTTGTCGCCTTTATGAGATCCGCCAGCTCTTTAGCCCTGCCCTCTTTCTTATAAAGTTCACCCAATTGGAGTATCCCTTGCTCTTTAACTCGGATGCTGTCCTCGTCATCTTCGGCGATACCGATGTTCGGGTCTGAGACGATCTCGCTCAGAAGATTTATACCCTCGCTGCGGTTCGTCATGGACACCGCCTGCGCCCGCTCGAACAACATCGCGCCGGCCATTCCTCCCCGAAATTCGCCCAGTCACTCTGTTGAAAGTCCGAGGAAAAAACTGTGTTTACTTATGTAAAATGATGGGAAACTCGACTACTACAAGCTTAATCTGTCAAGTTTGGCTTACTTAATAGAATTTTCGAGTATAAACGATTAAAAATTGTAGATTTAATAATTTTTAAAGGGCATCTAAGGATTTCCTAACCTATAAATTCGCTAGTCGGAGCAAATCTTGCACAGACTCGATCGTATATACGAATCGGCTCCAAAATGTGCACACTCCCCCACCAGTGAAATTTCCAGACTTGTATATACGATCACAGTCAAGGATGACAAATAACTTATTCACGTGATTTATTTTCACTTTTTCTTACGTTAATCTAAGATCTTGGCAATCTCAAAATTGCGATCAACGAACGGGAAAAAAACAAAATATGTTAGGAATGCAATGATGGTACACGGAACTGTCTCCGGAGACGCATAAGCGTCTATCCTTGTTGCTCTTGGAAATTTCAATTCGTTAAACGAACGGTAACGAACCTTTAATATCCTCTCCGCGTGTTTCCCGTCTCTCTTCGTCAGCTTTATTTCTCTGATTCCGCACTCCAAGATACGCACAAGATATTTTTCACTGCTCTGCTGGCTCTTGCTCACTCGTATCTGTAAAAAGTAAAAAGGGTAAAGGGCGAGGCAAAGAGGGAGAACAACAGTGAGGTTAGGCTTAGCAGTAAGTAATGTGTCGGGTAAGCTTTGCCGTAGGGGCAGAAAAGTCTTGTTGAAAATTATGTGGGACGAGCACCTGTCGAAATCGAACGCGAATCTCTTGTCTGGCTTTCGTGTTTTCACGGTGGCGTAAAACTCATGTCATGCCCGCGGACGATGCTTCGCGATCGCGGAACCGCACGTTATTGGTAGGAGAAACGCAAACGAGAAACTGAGAATTCGAGAGAAGTCGCGAATACTCAAGGCTATCCCGTCACCAGACGACGCTACTGCGCTGTGTGGGACAAAGCACAAGTAAAATATCTATATATTTGTGTATGCACGCGCAATCTGACTATATAAAGATATATTAGCTACGTTTTATCTGATGCACAGCGCAGTAGTGCTGCCTGGCGGCGGGATGACCACCAATGGCGCTTGAGTTGGATTTGGATTTCATTATCGAAGCTAAAAGCTTATACCTATACTGCAAGTCTACCCGTCATTTTTATCGTATTTCGCATATTTATAATTCTCTCGTTTGTCATCTTTCCCGCTTATTCGATGAATATATCACCAATGGCTTTTATTTTCGTTAAATTCGGTGTACAGCGTAACAACTATCAATTTTAGAAATTATTGAAAAAAGCACTGAAAAAAATTCACCCGCTGATTTTGAATGTATCTGCAAGTTTTTCGATTGGCCACATCCCGCCCATTCGATATATCGCACGGAGAACAGATATATCGCATGGAGATGAAAATGACGCGGCATGTTTGAAAGTGCAAAAGGCAAGTAGAAGGGGTAGATTTGGAAATAGCTTGTAAAGATTTAATACTACGTCAATGACGTGCATCTTATACGTATGTATGTTATATATATTTTTTTTACAGCGTATTTAGTACGCTGAGTATGCATTATTGCTTATGCAGTTTGTGAACGAAGTAAGTTATTTTAATTTATTTAGCGAATGATTTATTAACAAACATAAACAAACTATCGCGTAGACCAGCACTATAAGGTAGCAGAAGTTTTAAAATGTATTTGAACAACAATTATTATAACATAAGGAAAGAAGCGGAACAAAGTACAAAGTTATTTGATAATTTGTTCTGAATTTTTTAAATTATCACAATTAATATTAGAATAGTTATTTCTATTAGAGTTGATAAAAAATGATGATCAATTAATGTTTTCATTGCAAATTAAATTAATTTCAACAAAAAAGCTGTGGTCATCGTTAGAAAAGTCATTGTAATGACTCATCTTCGTGGACATAAAATTGAAAAAAATTTTGTACTACATTCTAGCTTAGTTTAGAAAAAAAATGTTTCAAGGAATAACAAGTCGAAAGCTTCGTGATGAGCTCCAGTTTATGGATATCCAGTCTATTCATAAAAAAATAATAAGAAACGCATTTGAGACAATTTTTAGATTTTATTTATCACAATAATAGATACATTTTCTCAAATAAGTAGTAGACAATTTATTGCTAATCGTTATCATTAACATAACAATGAATCTAAATAAAAAACTCGTTAAAAGTATACATACACTTATTCTTGTTCTCAATCATCTTATATACAACGTTCGCCTCATAAAACCTCGTAAAATAATCGCGACTTTTTCATCCCGGCGGTTGTATTCGAATACAAACAAACCTAAACATCTAAAAAAATGGCTAAAATTATGTAGGCCCGCCGAGGCGTAGGGACGTACAGTCTTTGTGTGCGTCAGTCGTTGTGTGTATGTTTTCTTTGTTCTTGTAACTTCTCCTTTTGTTTTCAAATCTAAAATGCAACGAGTGTAAATACTTTTAAAATCTTGTCTATTTTAATCAGCAAAAAATGCTCAAGTTTTATACGCTGTTTATACAATCATTTTGCTACGTATAATCTTAAAAAACTAATAAAAATACAACATTTAAAACTTGGCAATGATAGACATATTTCTCTAGTGATTCAATAATGTAACTTTGACAAATAAATTATACATGATTCTTGTGCAAATATAAATACATATATATGTATATATGCATAGTTAAAGTCGAAACAACTTTTATATCTGATTTGTGTGCTAGTCGCGTGTTGCTGTATTTATAATGTATATAATATAACATATATTCATTTATTTTACTTAGAGATAAAATTTATGGTCACTCCAGTAAAACGCAAATTTCAAATATAATTGAGATCGAACAACTCGTAAAAACGTCGATGCGCAATTCTCGCTAAAAGGCCTCGGCAATATAATAATATTTTATAACGTGAGTCGATTAGTAACATTATTACACAGTGCTACGCTTTCACTTTATAAGAAGATGCATCAGTTCAATATTTTTTCTTGTTTTATGAACAAAAAACTTGATACAGGATATTTATTGAAACGTAAGAAAACTAATGCATTTCCTTAGTAAATGTAGACGTCTTTTTCTAAATAAAAACACGAGCAACAACAATATAACACATATGCGTAGTATGTATATATAATAATATATTTCACTCTGTCTGCTTTCCTTTCTTTTAACTATAGAGCTATGAAAACGCAAAAAGCAGCAAAAGACGGTTATGCTCCAAACAAAGGAAAGAAAATTCTTGTAAATTAATTTTTAAAATCGTTCAAATATAGGAATGCTTGAACTTTAACAATGCAGTTTAATTGACCCTTAATACTTTACTGTGCCTTTTTTCACATACAGTAGGCTAATAACTTTTTCGTTCGATTAAACATCAGTTTCCAAATATCACACGTAACAAACAAATGCAACATAAATGCCCATTGCCAAGAATTTCTTCAAATCCGTTAGTTGGATCACGACCCAATTTGTAAAAACCGTCGCTTGATTCGCCATCCCGCGAAGGGAAACATATATAGCCACTCTGTCTGAATTTCCCGCAGTGCGAGTCCATCTAACTTCACGTTATTTCTCTACCAATCGGAAACCAAAGTTATCTCGCACTCCAAAACATTCAGAACACGTAAAACCAGCATAATAGGAAAGCGAAAAATTGCGTTTCTTTGCGCGTCGCTGTGTGTTTTTTTTTTCTCGTTGCTGCTACACCACTGCTCAATTCTTTCCGAATATAGCGGCTTTCTGTCTGAACTGTTCGCGCCTCGCCGCTCGTTCTTCCTCCTCGCGTTTTCTCTCCTCCTGCTCCATGCGAATCTCGTCCTCGAATTTGCTCGATTTTCGAAGCTGCTCGATCTGAAATTCAATAAATGAGACATGAAATTTCCTACATTAATAAAATTAACTCGTAGAAAGGAATGGCTAAGTAAAATTCAACAGCGTTTACTCCGCTAAAGCGGAAACTTTTATTACACTCTGGTATTTTGTATTTTGTATAAATATACGCGTACGTGACATTTTAAAAGATCGAAGCTCCGTTCCTGGTACGCATATTTTCTTTGAATTTAAATTACTCATGCTTTTACAAAACAAAGAGAGAGATTCTCGGAATACATTTTTACATTTTGTTTATTATATTAACGTCAGTTTTTCGTTGTACTTTGAAAATAAAATAATTTCATTCAGCTCGCACTTTATAATAAAGCATAAGTAATGTACTTAAAATTATAAGCTTAATTCTGCAGGAAAAGTAGAATTAAAAGATTTGCATCAAAGTGTTGACTTGAACTTGTAAAGTATAGGTATTTTTAAAATTTATCAGTCAATATTATTTCGCATTGCTGCGCCTTACCTTAGCTTCGAAAAAGTTTTTAGCACCGGTTACGCCGACCTCGTCCACGTCGACCTCGGTAAGACGAGCGAGTTGACCCAGGCCCGAGTCTTGTTCAAGTTCACCAGCTCGGGCTTTGCGGTAGATCAAAAGGAACTGGAATCAAAAGCGAAAGTTGAATATTATTACTTTGAATATTTCTTTTTCTTTTTCTTTTCTTCACAAACTAAAAATATATAGGCTGCGCATTTTCGCCTTATTAATTATTATTGAATTTTTGAGTCTTTAACTTTTATACTGGAGATGTTTCGAAATCGCTCGTTAAAATTATATAGAAACTTTGTAATTTCCACAATATATGCATTAATCTTAGCGAACGACTTGCACTGGTTGGCAATTCATGTGAAATTTAAATATTCGCTCTGAATTGCGAAACTAAATTTCTAGAAATGTGTCTATATAGACTCATCGTTTACAATTAATATAACTTTCTCTATATGTATATATAAAATTTCAATCCTATAATCGTACATAATACAAGCGAAAAATTAACATTTTATGCGTCAGATACTTAAAAGTCCATTATAAAACTCTCTTTCATCGGCTGCACACAATCTGATCACATGTATAATATAAGCAAACTCGAGCACAACACCTCCATGTTTTAATTTGTATATTGCGCGTTTACGACAGCTCGTAAGTCCACTCGACTAGAAAATATGCGACTACGCCACGAGAGAGTGAGAAATAGTAACTGTAAATCGTAATTGCAAAGTGCAGGTCGTCTAATTAGCGGAAAAAAGCTCGGATGCACAGAGCCAATGATTATAGAAATGGAAAACGCGCGCTAGTTTCTAAAAAAAAGTGATAGCGGTCAACAAGTTGTATATATTCTTTTTAATATCCTCCATTACGCACGATATAAACAATAAGTATACATGGGTATATATATTCGACCGAATGATAGACTAGTATTCAGTTAAGTGAGTCATTTTCTGTTAACGACGCGCACAATGCGAATAATATAGATTCTAAAGAATTGAGAATTTCCCTATATACATATAATGATTCATCGGGGCCTCTTTATTATTCTTTCCGTGTAGAATCTAGTGTATATGTATATGTTCCTCTTTGCGCGAAACTTGTTGATGGTCTATATCGATTTATACGGGTGCTGTAAAGCTGTAAAAAGTGTAGAAAATGAAAGCATCGAGCGGGATTATAAAAGGGAGATACGCAGCCATAAAGTCATTTCTTCTACCAAGGCTGATTCGTTTATGTTCATTATCTACAGATAGCATATACCAAAAATATTATAAAGAACACAAAAAAAAGAGTTTATCAATAATCGTAAATGAAATTTGAAAATTCTTCATATCTGCAGCGATGTATACTATAAACACTCCATCTTTTATCTCATACGCGCAGGACACGTCAATCCAACCGAGAAGTCAGTAAAAATCTGCTCCGAGCCAATAAGCGTCGAATTCAAAATCACTGTCCTGCCTCATAATAATAGCAGCTCTCTCGAGTGAATCACTTCCCCTCTTCGCAATGCCGGGTCGACATCAGTGCGACACGCCGCTTCAGTAGACTGCACAGACTGCCAGAAGGAAAAAAAAAAAAAGAATAACAGAAACATCCGGTATACATAAACAAACTCGTTAATGTATGTACGCGTGTAGCGCGCTGCTATATCTCTCTCCCTCTCGGTTTTTGACTCTCTGTCTCTCTTGGATATATACACACACGCGTGTACACGTACTCGCGATGACGCATCCATTCAAGAGTTCGAGGTAGGAAAAAGAGATGAAGGAGCAACGCGGAAAAAGAGTGGAACAGCATCATGGACTTCCCCAAAACGGGTAAACTCAAGGTATTATAAACGTTATCGAGCTCGTGTATCTTTTGACACCGTCAGAATGAGTCGTGCACGTGTTCGCGGTCTTTGATTCTCCTTTGTTCGTCTATTTGTACGGTAGCCGGGTATATTCAGTCTCTTTTCCGCAAACTGGTAATAGTAGATTTGAATGCGAAGTCTGCGTATACTTTGGAAGAAGGCGAAAATAGTTCTCTGAACTTGAGTACATTTATCGTATCGAGAGAGAAAGAGTGAAATCGATCCTCGATTGTTTGCTTCCGATATATGCGCATAAATAAAACTTTCGATGCAGCTCCGCTCGAGCGCAGGTGATGGCAAGTAATTGATACGCCCGCGTATAGGAATAAATCGGGGAACACGAGACTCTCTCATCTCTCTCTCTCTGTCTCGTGTATGCGCGCGATTATCATCTGCCCGACTTGAATGATTCATCGTGCAAGAGTGAGTAAGACCGTGAAACTCAAGCGATGAATGAAAATTCTGCGGGCACGCGCTTGTATACTACAGCTGACACTAACCGCGGATGTTTAAAACCCTATTGAATATGCATCATTGTTTCTTTCGCGCTTGTAAGTATATGTGTATAGCGTGATTAGGATATGCGTTAATTGCGGTATTGTTTACGTTAATGCGCGAGTCGCGAGTTCGATGTGTTAAGTATTTTATGCGAGAGAGGTGACCGACCAGAATTCGTAATACAGGTAGGATTCTCGAGAGTATGCGTTGTTTCAACGGAAAAAAAGTGCCATCGTCGACTTTTCATTCAATATTCTTTGTAAAACTGAAAAAGTCGATCGACAACAAGGCAATTATTGGGCTTTAACCTTTCCGCGAAATTTCTAAGGGCACTTTGAGGATGGAAAAAAAAGTGCGAGCTATAGTGTTTCTTAGGCCATCTTCCCGCTAGCACATGGCCGCAGAATGTTACAATATAGGTATTGATCGTTAAGTGTTCTAATACGAGTTTATATACGTTGAACACATTTTTTTTCCTGCACGGCCTATACTCGGCAGCAGCGCCAGCACTTTCGTTTTAATTAAAGAGGAAAAGCATATATTCTTTTCCTATAAAACAAACCGCGAACAGCACGAGATAACCAGAGAACGAGCGACGATGAGTAAAAAAAAAAGAGGATGTAAAAAATTCCATTTCATAAATAAAAAGCGAGCCAGCGGTGTAAAAAAAGAGTGTGTCGTTCGAGATAACGTAAATTAAACGGGACGTATGAAAGATGAAGAAGAACAGAAAAAAAGAACATGCATGAAGGCAGATCGCTGCGAGGAAAATTAAAAATGCAGCGGCAATGTTATCTGCCGCGGTAGCATGACAATGGACTGTAGAGTTTTTTTTTTGTTTATAAGTTTTATTGACTTGTAAAAGTTATTTAGCATTTACAGATAATATTTGGATACATATATATGCACTTATGAAATATAATTTGTATATTCAGAATGTGATTTATATCTCTAACTTACAATTGACGAAAAAATTATAGAGTATTTTAGAAACGAATGGATTTGTCTAATACAAGCAGTCGGGTCGTTTGTTATGTTGGATAAAAGTTGCGAAGTTGAACTAGTAGTAGACAGGGCTCACTTGTTTTGTGATACGTTATTGTCCTGAATATTTTGATTTTGTAGATCGATACGTGAGGTATGTAACGAGTCATTGTTTACACTAGCTTGAATGCGTTCTTGTTATGATAGATTAGCTTTGTCTAGAGAGCACTGCTTCTGTTCATATCTATATTGCTTGCATGAGAAAAAATAGACAGTAGATTGTGTAGTTTAATATGTCCAGTAATTAGTTTCGACGAAATTTATTTGTAAACTTTTAGGAAGTTGAAGAGAAATCACGTGTGACCTACCTGGTTTCTTAACACTTGTTCCTATGCCGCTAGTTTGCGAAAATATTTATATCGTTTTGTTTGAGTATATCGGTAATTAATTCATCTGGGATGATTGGTTGTACGTTGGAAATAACGAATCTTTTATTACTGCAGCTAACGTAAGGTTTGGTTTTGAGAGTGAAGCCATGCCTGGTTTTTAAGATTTTGTACATGTACTTTATTTGAAAGATATACCTACTACGTGTCTTTTTCCAGAGATACGTGAAACGTCGAGGAGTTGCTCGAGTCCGTCAATATACCTAATCATCGTTGGTTAAACATTCAATTGAATCAATAATAACGGCGTCTTCTCTAATAGCTGACGAGTTTTTTGTAAGCTAAGCATTGTAGCGTATGAATTTTGAGTGTTAGTGGAGAACGTCGGAGATTGGCCATCGTTGGAAAAGGCCATTATGTGCTTTAAACAGTCGAACGCATACGCTATTGGTCTTACATGTTTACATGCAGACAATGATACTCGTGTATCATTAATGTAAGGAACAAAGAGCAAAATCTACAATGTGCAAACACGTCTGCTCGGCTCAGGTGTTGAGAGACGACTCGGTCTGTACAATGAGGTGTATTTAAATTTAACCCATACGTCTCGATAGTTGTGAAAAAATTCTCTCTATGGTTGTCGAAATTCCTAATTGAATTAGACAACAAGAGTAGGAGGCAACTCGTAAAATCACGGATTTCATAATGGCAACTTTCTAAGAAGTAGTAGTTGAGGTGAAGCGCGAGGCAAAAGTCCCTTCGCAAACCATATATTAGCTGTATACATTTTATAAGCTCAAACCCTTATCACCGCTACTGCCATTAATACGAGTTATAACAAACATCGTCGATAACATGGCTCGTTTTTCCGGACGTGACATATATATATATATATATATAAAGGCAGCGTCTGCAAGAGAGAACGAGCTGCGCCTCACCGCGAATAGAGCAAGTGTGACACGAAGAAAATTACAGAGAGCTGCTGTCGGAAGGAAATAAAAAAAAAAAGAGAAGCCCGCGGTTGTTCCTCTCGTTGCGGATGAGTCATACAACACCAGCTCCGGAGGCGAACCCTCCGGTAGACATGCTGCACACACACACGCACACGCGTACGTCTCATTATTTGCGGTACGTACAATTCTGGTCAGTCTCACACACACATACACACACATATATATATAGGTATGTTGTGCAGGCGGCAACGGCAGTCTCGCGCGACGTCTGCGCGCGCGCAAAAGTGTGTACAGAGTATATAATGTATAGGAGAGATCGACGTGAGATTAGGGTTTGTCGAATGCGCGCGCGAGGGTGTGGCTCTCGATCATCCGTTGTCTATACATGTACACAAGATGCGCGGTTTTGTTTTTCGCGCGAGTGCAGCAACGGAGCCGCTCCTGTAAACGCGCGGCGCCATACCTACACCGCACAGCACCGATTTCCTGCGGTATTTGTTTAGCGCGACTTTTTATCGCGCGCGGCTTTGCAGTCATTAGTCATGCGTGTTTGGTTGGACGAACTTTTGTCTCTCGGCTGACGTGTTACGTGCGAGTAGATGTGTTGTAATATAGGGTTGTTAGCCTCATGGAATATTTGCGGATTGGGAGTACGCGCAGTGCGGTCGATTTGCCGAGTGATTTCAACGGTATACGTGCGAGCGGAATGATATACGTATATATAGGCTTTCTAATTTATTATTATTTTCAATTATGTAGAAAGAAAAAATTATAGGCATACGATTACTTTTAAAAATTGTGTTCATTTAATGAAGAGAACATTTAATTGATATAATTTCAGAGATAAATCAATTGAAATGCAGAGTATAATCAACTGGATAAGCGATTAAAGTTATAAAATTTCACTGGGTTACAAAAAGAACATCGAACAAAATGAACTATGATTAATACGTTTTAGCTAACTAGAAAAAACGAGACACGTAAAAAACTATACCAATCCTTTTTTGTTATATTCTAATTAAAACCGTTATCGTATAAACCTGCTGCCGGATCAAATACCGCCATCCGCAAAGTCTATAAATTAATTGAAATTAAATTCACCTGCTCCCGCGACAACATCATTATTCAATAAAGAACAACGTCTGGGTATTTCGAAAGAAAAAGGAACGAACGTTTCTAACGGATCGACAATCGGCCTATACCTATGGGTATATATAAGTACAACACACGGAGACAGAGAGACAGAGAGAGAGAGAGAGAGAGATTCCTTTGAGATAGACGCCGAGAGCTGGCTCGTTCGGAATTGGAAATTAGACGCCTCGACCTTGCATTTTGCATGAGAATTATTTTCGCCTGCGGATATATGGCCGCCGTGAGGTTCTAAAGGAATGTCTGCGAAACTGTCGATCGAACACGTTTCGCCGTTCAATGACGTCTGATATCTATAGACTATATACATATACCGAGAACAAAAAAAAAGTCGCGCGCATCAGCACAGTCTTGTCAGTGATTCCACGATGAGTCGGTATATACATATAGAGTCTCGATTTTACGCAATGTTTTCGTTCGACTTAACATATCGAATGGCATTATAGTGTCTGCTTGGAATTCAACTGTCTCTTGTCGCGTTTTATCTTTTTTTTTTGTGTTTAGATTTGGAAAGGAATTGCGAGACGGAAATGAATGTAAAACGTCGTTGAGACTAAGCGCTTTTTAATACCGGTAGTAAAGAGATTGTGTATGTAGTTAACAGCCACTTTTCATGGGTGACTTGATAATCAAATTTAAAAATATAATTACTTACTATTTCTTAAAAAGAAAAAAAACAAAGAGATAGAGATATGTACGGTACAAGTGGCTATAACTATAGAGTATTGCCAATCTTTTGTCGTGGTATCTAACCAATCAATTTTAACGAACCCCCATCGCTTTCCAATACTTCATTAGCGCGTTTTCAACCAGCTTGGAAAAGTATCGCTTTTCAATATAGCACCATAACGCCTGCAATCCACGGAGTGTAAGTACTGCACAGCACGACCAGAGGGCAGTTTAAATTAGAATAAAGCAAGCATGCACGACGTCATGAGTAATTCAAGCCGCTCGGGTCGCGCTTTCCCGATATATTTTGGGAAAACGCGAGAGCCGACGACTAATATAGACCATCATAAGCCGAATACAGAGAGAGAGAGTTTACTGACCTCGCGAAACGAGATACGTCCGTCCCGATCTTCGTCCACCTCCTGAATCATAGCTTTCAAGCCCAGGTGAGTCTGTGGCGCGCCTAGAACTTCCATCATGCGCTTCAGTTCCGCCAGGTCCAGGAAGCCGTCGCGGCCGTCATCGAACCTGCAAAATTTACAAATATTACTTAGTGTCTTATTTTTTCATTTTTTTTTTTCTTTAGAGGAAAGAGAACATATTTATTTATACACTGTTATAGTATTGCATTTATTTTAAACGAATAATAAGATTTTAAATTTATGCGAAAATTTTATTTTGCGAATATCACGTAATGCACAATAACAAGTTTTAAAAACAACATTAATAGTTCCGGGCAATGGATTACATATAAATAACGTGTTATCGGTATAGTCATCCGGCATTCCAAGCACTTAAAATTTTAAACATTTAAATCGATATGGTACAGCCATTATGCATTTAAAACGATATGCCGCGTAGGAAGGTTATTCAAGGTAAAGAAATAATTGTTTTCGGTACACAAACTAGCATCGCAATTTCTTTCAGTGTTTTATTACACTACTACACCATATTCTATTAAGGCATATATTTACAGTTTCCTTTATATTGCTATAAGTGAGAATAATATCGAGGTGTTCATTGAACTCGATAAAACACGCGACTAGTTGTAAACGCGTGTCGATTAGCATATTTACTTTGTGCGCTTTTTGCACCGATTTGAAAATGACAAAACGCGTTTATCCTTTGAAAAGTATTACCTCTCCACTATGATATATTTACATCACAAAGAATGCTTAGCATGAATATTTACTCTCGGCTCTTTTTTTTCGTCCTGCACAACATCCATCAATGAATGAGTCATTAATATTGATACTTTGCGCTTTACCGTTTCTTGTATACAAAGACGCACAAGCAACACGACGATGAAACCTCACCAAGCCATGAAAATACCAAATTAAACTGCTATAGTATACACACGGAGAGAGAGAGAGAGAAAGAGAGAGAGAGGAAAAAAATGAAACCCGTTCTCTTTTTTCACTCCCTCGTTATAATACACTTTAAAGGCTTTTAAAAGGGAGATAATTGAATTTCTGCTTGACATTAAGTCAAGAGACGCAAACTAAAATCTTGCGCGCAGGCCATTTTGTACACATCCATTGTGTAATTTTCTTTTATGTTATACCATTTATATAATTGGTGGATATACATTTGAACCGTCGTATAATTAGATATTTAATTGATACAATTACAATTATTATCGGATCAATGGCATTACCCAGAAGCAAAAAGAAGACCCAACGCGGATCATTAAAAATGGAGTGAAGCAACTTTTTCTTCTTGCCTTCTAATTTAATTATATTCTTGCGCATCATGCCGTAGTCAGTAGTGGGAAGAGAGAAAGAAGCGACGCGCGTAATTGATCAAACGCTCCACGGGATGTGCAATGAGGTTCGATGCTGAGATAATACCGATTATAATTGTGAAACTTTCTTTTTTTTCCTCCCCCCGTTACTACTATTTCCTATACGGAAACGTAATTGTAGCATTTTGCCCGTTCTTCCTCAAAGCGTTTCGTTCATGTCGACGAACCAATATCTGCAATTCAGCACACACGTCAAAAACGCGATATTGGCAATTTTTTGTCGACTCGCCGACTGTAGACATTCACAAAGCTAATGAACAACGAGTTCGAACGAGCTCAATTTGCAAACGACTGTAAAAGCTACGTCCGATTCTCGCGCGCGGTATTTCGTCGATGCAGCAGCCGACAGGACCGCGAGATCTACAAAGCAGCTCCGAAGAGAGAAAAGGCGAGCAGGCAATTATCTCGTCATCGCGACGCGTATCGTGTGTGCGTATATAATCCTGTAGAAAAAATCCAATGGGTTTGAAGTTTGCATCGTTGGAGCGCAACGGATATTTTTTTACTATGTTTATTTCATATTATATTCGGTTAAAATATTTGTGAATTGAATGCATTTTAAAAGATATTGAGAAAAGTTAAGAAAAATTAAATTTTAATTTAAGTTAAATAAATATAAATATAAAACAATAATTTTAATTGTACTCAAACGAGGCAAACTTCAAGCTAATAAAATACATCTATATTTCCATCTGGATTTTTCAGGTTTACGGCTGGATTCCAACTGGATTTCTAGGGGCATTTTTCTACTTTAGTAATTTTCTATTTTACTGCATTCTTTATTCAACAATCTACATATGTAACACATGATATGCTGGACTGGACGGTATTATTCAAACTGGACTTTATAATAATCCAGCGCCAAAATCCACCTGGAATACCGTATAATACAACTGGGATATCCACCTGGATTTTTATAGAGTCTAGTCTATATATGCAGATTGTTGAACAAAAAACGCCGTAAAATAGAAAATTACTAAAGTAGAAAAATGCCTCTGGATATCCACCCGGAAAATCCTGTTGAAGTCCAGATGGAATCCCACCGTACACCTGGAAAATCCACCTGAAATTCCAGATGGCCATCCAGCTGGATATTTTTGACAGGTGGACGCACTGCTCACACACACAGACACAGTCGGTAAGTCTCGCACGATCTCTAGAGCTGAGCTTCCGGTAACTTCACACGATCCGCGCCGTACTTCAAGCACGCGACGGATTTTCACTCTTCTTCATTTACCCGCCGTTACGTAAAAAATAAAGATGCAGGCAGAAGGCGTGTGCATATATATGTGTATGGATATAAAAGAATTGACAATGGGGACACGATAAGGGAAAATTATGAGTCTGGCGAGGTGCCAGTGCGACTGCGTGACGTGCAACTTCTTTTTTTGCACTGAGGATGACAAATTTGGGTGGATGAGTTTCCAGGGAAACGATGGAATTTCGCTGACGGATTTGGTGTTGACATAGAGCACAGATTGAGTTTCACGCGAATTGACATGTTACATTGTTCGAGACACTATGTTTTGTTATTTCGAAATGACAATCAACATTGGTTTAGACTTTTTGAGACTAATAAAGTTAAAAATTAGTAAAGCATTGATTGTTTATAATAATATTGTTTCTAGTGCAATTTTTAATTATCAAGTTACGTTCGCTTAGCATAATCATATAGGCATAAAAAGTAAAGTCCCAGTTTATGAAAAGTACGATAGCCTGGCGAGATATTGAATCTTTTCCAATTAAACAGTTACCTCGGATCTGCATCCTCTACATGCTCAAACGTCTCGTGTGTCTTGCACATTATGAAAAGTCGAAACAGCACCATCGAGTATTACATATATATATATATAAATTATGAGCGCGTGCCGGGCAAAATGGTCTTTAAAGTGAATGTACATCTGCAGCCTGCAGTCCTCTTACTTTTAACGTACACCCGATATCTCGGACTACGCTCCCGCTGCCCGCTTATTTGCGGTGAAATTAAAAGTTGCGCGTAATCACCTGTCAATAAGCCTTAGCAATAAAACTTTTCCGAAAAAGAGAAGCAAAAGATGACCAATATATATATATACAGGTGGTGAAGACCGACACTGCCGCTGCTGCTGCCGATTGTAGACCGCACGTCCGCTCAAGTGTCATAAAATTCGATCCTATAACCCGTGGCTTATATATAATAAACACTCGGTATCGATTTCCAGTTTCTTGGCTACGTGTACACTCGTGCAGTCACTTCATAAAGGCTTGTTCATTCGTTTCACCGAGCGTGAACAAAAGTCGGGAGTGATAATTGCGTGTATACGGGAAAATCCTTGTACAGCCGCTAATCTGCGATCGCATTGTCCGCGACTGATTATCGGTCATCCTTAATCGTTTGTCCGTCCAAGGACACTACTCTCCTATCATATATATATATATATATGATTTTCCCTCTCAGAGTAGGGAAGTCCTTTCACCTATGCCTCGTCAGGCCCACCCAGTTCCCGCATCATCTTCCCACGAACGAAAGCAAAACCCGTCCGGCTCACACGTATACACATGTACACACACACGCTTCACACCTCGATATATATACCTGCACGCGTAACTTATATCCGTGACATCCGCGCGGAGGTGGAGGAAGCGCGCGACGCTGCCTGTGTGCGGGAGAGCCGACTAGAGCGTATTTTTCGCGCTCGCGCTCGAAGCGGGCACAAAAGGCAAGCAGCAGCAGCAGCAGCAGCAGCAGCGGGAGAAAGGCGTCGTCGCACGCAGAAAACGCATAGTCTCTTGGTGGCATTGTTATGTGTGCGCGAGCCTCGAGGTCGTTGCTCTTGTGCATGTGTGTGTGAATGTATATACCGAGCCTCTCTCTCGCTCTGCCACTTTGTGCGGGTGGATTTTGTCACGATGACGGCCGTTGATTCGAGAGGTGACCGCCGCGACTTTGAATGGACGATACAGCTCGAGTCGAGCTATGCGTTATTGAAATGTTGAAGTCTTTCGAGTTACGAAGTAAGGAAGTGTTGCGAGAATCGCGAAAGCCAGATTTTATTTGGGGCTTGCGTATTTGGATGCGCAACTGTTGACTAAAATTTGAATGAGTCTATGCGTGCATTATATGGAATTAATCCACGGAACACGTTTAAGCTCGATGTACAACTGGTTTTGCGGAGCGTCTTATAACGGTTCAAAGTTGAAGTAGATTTTTTTTCTAATTTCTGCAATACAAAAACTTATAATGGTTAAAATTTTCTTTTCAAATGAAAATAATTCCAATTGAAACTTAAAACTTTAATTCGTACATATATATAACATAAAGTAAAAGAAAGTAAATAACTTATTACAATTTTAAGAATTTCCTTTTGAATGAGCATCAAATTGTCATTGATATACTTTGAAAATTTCGCGTCCACTTTGAAAATTCACTTTCTCGCAGTCTCCATTTCGTCTTCACGATTATTTTTAGTTCGCATCGCACAAAGCCTTCCTTGAATTTCACTTTTTTTTCACAGCACTTTAGCGTACTAAATGAGCGGTTGGATACCTAAGTATATACGTACACCCGCAAAAGAATGGACGAGAGAGAGAGAGAGAGAGAGAGAGAGAGAGAGAGTCTGATCGATGAGCGAAGACGTCGCAGCTCGATGGATATAAATATATACAAATATAGCGTATAAGGGAGGAAATTCTGTGCGCCGCCGGGAGGCACGGATTTAGGCTGCAATTTTGGGGAAAATTGGTGGAGCAACGACGAAACGACTCTCGCTGAAAATCTCTCCTATCGACTTTCGCCGAGCGAACATTATAATTGACGCGTTGAGTAACACGAGGTGACACAAAGTTTGCTTAACTGCATAATGGGCTGTCTGATAATCCAATATTTCCCTCACTAAAAGCCAATTTGCGTCGTCTGCAGATTAAAAAAAAACTAAGAATAAAACTTACACTTTCAGCTGATGGCATTCGTGTTTTTTTTTTAGGAACCCGATAAAACATTTAATTGCGACGTAAATAATTTATGCTGTTATGACGCGCTGAAATCTGCAAGAGAATCAAAAGCTTGCTGCTAACCAAATTATAGCATTAGATCACAAAGGAAACACTTATACGTACACTTTAACGTTTAGTTTCAGAAACTTATAATGCGCGAGCCACGACACATATTATATATATATATATATGTGTGTGCGTGTGTGTGTGTGCACATGACGACGAAAGTTCCAGTGAATAGAATGTATTAGTTTCATCTCGAAGTATACCGTTACCTCGCATTGTAAGCGAAACTTACGTGACGCGAAGACGAAGACCTTCTCTCTCTCTCTGATCTCGCATCTATCGCATCCCGCAAACACGCTATAGCTTCAAGTATACCGTACCGCGGCTGCAGCGCGAAAAAAAAGAAGACAGACGCTTAGGTAGTCAGTCGAGCGCTACCGTAAAAAGCGTTTAGACATGACGGACACGCGCACACACCATAGTGTTGAGAAACGAGAAACATTCGTCATTTAGCGGCGCGGCGGTGCACAAGAGCCGGGGTGATAAAAGTCGAGCGACATTGTGCAATCTCAGCCGTATTGCGTAATGTCTCTTTTAAGCAATGCCGCGGGTATTAATGTCAAACGTAAACGTACACGCCATTATGCTACTGGGGGAAATTAGCCGAGCGTTTTGTTATGTTGCGCGCGCGCGCTCTTTTTTATACTTGTATGTATACCTATAGCTTTTTACCGGGAGGATTTTCGAGTGTCAATCTCAACGACAGAGTTTTCGTATACCAAAGTGCAGCAGCAGCAACAGCAGCTCGAGAGATGCTTCGAGGCTAAGCTAATTCTTAATGATAGGAAATGAGATTGATTTTGTTTCTATTTTTACTCATGACTTTTTATATATTCATACGCGAGAAAAGAGTAAGTTTTAAATCGAGAGTTGTTTTCTTTCGATTGTATATAGTAAAGATCTAGTTTAATTGCATATAATATAGATACATATATATTGAATACATATGTATACGTAACATATATATATCTTAGTGAAAATTGGATTTGGACTCTTAAAAGTATCAAATTTTTTTACTATAAGTAAACATTTTCTATACACTACGCGGAAGATATCTTCAAATCTGTTAAAAATATGTTAATTTATAAGTGCAGTTTATAAAGTGTAAAGAGAAGTGAACCAATATTAATCTAGAGTTTTACCTTCTATATACAGCACCAATTGAATTTTTTAAACTCGCGGGGCAATGCATCGGTCAAAACCCAATAAATCAATCGGCTATATAGTGCGAAAAGCCAATTCACTCTCCGAAACCCATGGGCAGGCTATAAACCATCGAGAGCAATATTGATTCGGGAAGGTAACACGAAAACCCAGGAAACGCTTCATTAAATCCAATCGTTCCGATCGATCTGCTCCTCGCTTGCACACACACGCACACACACGCGATATAAGCAACGTTTCTTCGATGCGCGACTTTCCCATTCTAAATGCAGTCACTATATATGCACGGCCTAATCTGAATGCGTCGTCGTGTTCGCCGCTTTCGACGCCGTGCGCTTTTCCTTTCCCGGCTAGCAGCAACAGCAGCTGTGTATAGCCGATAAATTTACAACGCCGACTGTTAATCGGCGCCACCGCGTTTACGGTATAATGTCGTTCTATGGAGAGACGCAAAAAGAAAAAAAAAAAAAAAAAAAACGAGGAAACGAGGAAAAGAGCTCATAACTATAGCGGCTGACGCTGCTCTCTCCGCGATTAATAATTATTTAATGAATATCGGCGACCGATATATTCGCCGCGTAAAAATCCTGCAGTGGCATGGATTTCGCTCGAGCGATCAACCGTTTTCGTCGTGTACATAGTGGATGTTAGCCGAAGAGAGAAGGTATGCGCGCAGGATTTACGCTAATTTCACGTTTTCACGAGCTTGCGGTAACGCGACTCGTTGGACCCGAATACAAATTTCTTTTTCGTTCTATCGCGATTCTTTTCACGCGATATATACCGGGCTTTGAAAACTTTTATTTCTTTTTGTGACGACGACTCGCGATGAAAAGATGATACGAAATAAAATGTATACGTGCTTTCGTGGTATTTCGCCGAAGCGGACCCATCGTTTTCTGTAATTTCTTTTATTTTATAAGTATATGCTACCAACGATACTCGAATATTTTATGCACACATTCTACACTGGCATATATCGAGTTGAAAAGGTGTCTAATCTTTTTAAATAAACTAAAGTCCATAGTTTATTTATCGCCACGCTGTATTATAGGCAATTTCAAAAGCCCACCGCGCGCAAACTTATCGCAATCAACAAAATGGCTCGACACGAAAAGGCCGCGCACGACGTGTATTGTACAAATGTTTGCTTTTTAGCGATTACACACGATAACGATCCAATTCCGCTACTTTACGCATCGCTGTTTTCTAAACAGGCATAGAAAAACGAGTCGGATTAAGCTTTGGTGTCTTTGTCGCCGCTACTGAATTTTCACACTTGTAAATAATATCAATGGTAAAAGGATTTCAGAGCCCGGATAATTGAATTCTGTAACTCTTACATGGTGAGAATTTCTTCTTTTTTATTCCATTTAAAAGAATCGTATTGGATTGGAACGATGAGAAAATTCAGTTTGTACGATAAATATATACGTCCTGGCTTTCCTTGATATTCGTTTAAATCATGTCAAATTGAAAATATGAAAAACCAGTTTTTGTTTACGAAGACGACTGTTAATTTGCAATCGCGACGCGTTTTAAAGTTGAATAAATTTTCGAAAAATCAGCAAAAGAACATTGCGTAACATGCAAATGCGCGAACCGCTCGTTATGTACAATCTTGTTTTCTTCGCGACTGGAATTAATTTTGCAGTTTCACAAAACGAGACGCGACTTGAAATTGAACGGGTATATTATATTTATTGAAATTCGGTGAGTCCGCGGTCATTACGATTTTATATCGTCTGCTAATTTCATCGCGAGTATTTCAATCCTTTTAAATGAGAATAGACATTGAATAGAGCCCAAGGTGTACCTTAAAATACTTATCAATATTGTATACAGTTAAAAGTCCGCAGCTTAAAACGAAAAGTACTTTATTTTTCTTGTAAAGCAGCGGAGCATTTAAACTTAAAGACACAAGAGAGAGAGAGAGAGCAAAGCATGATAACCCGTCCTTAAATTCAATTTTATCATCAGCACGTACAGGCAAAAAATCCGTACGCAATACGTCCATAAAACTGCACACCGGAATTTCCTTCCCGCGCGCAGCGAGAGAACACAAGCCCTACCGTTTGAACGGTACATATCTAGAGTGCAACAAAAGAAAAAAGAATATCGCTCTCTCGTGCCCTGCAAACCCAAAAACCAGACCTCGCGGCTGCACACTCGAGCGAGAACAAAAGCTGCCATGCAAAGGGAGAGAGCGAGAGAGAGAAGAAGAAAAACGACACGAGCAGCGAAGAAGAAGAGCGAGAGAGTGCAGTACTCGTAAAATGCATGCAGAATAATCGTGACGCCTCTTTTCCTTCTCTTTGACACGTGCACCTCAAAATATTGTCTTATACATACCGCGACTCGTTTCGTCCTTGCGCTATAAGGTGAAAGTATACAGTGTGCATGTGTGTGTGTGTGTGTGTATAACGAAAGGAGACGATTTTAATTAATCGCCCGGAAATCTTGCGTGTATATATGTACGGAGCGCGGGAGCCATTAGCTCATATACTGGGAGGCTTTTTTCGCAGCCGCGCGACGGAAAGGGAATTTGTTTTCCTGGGAGATTTTTATGGGCGAAGGGGGCACACGCGTTATTGTTGAGAAAACGGTTTCGTTTTTCGCCAACGTTTATGGGCACATTGCTTTGGCGTGGGCCGTTATTTTTTTCTCCTCTTTTAAAAGTGAATTCTTATACGTGCGCTTATAGTTTTTTTTTTTTTTTTTTTAGAAAATTGATTACTTAAGTCTTGCAGGTAGGTAAGAATTTCTAGTCAGTTTTTAGCTAGATTTTTCTGGTTCTGGGACCTGCATAAAAACTAGATAATATTAATTTAAAGCTAGTGCAGAACTGACTAATATACTATAATTCATATCGTAAAGAACATTTGAATAAGTTCACTTATTAATAGCCAGAAAACATTTTTATTCCCGTACTCGTCATCATTTCGATTTTAAGCAGCCTATGTTTTTATCAACGCAATATCACAATATTCAATTATTCTTCATAACATTAATTTATAACGCTAAGTTGATCTTTAGCGTCGTTTAACGTGCTAAAAGTTCAAAACTCGCAAAAACACGAGCCACCCATATAAATGACATTTGTAGCATAATAATTTTTTTCCTCGAACTCTTATTTATATCCCTTCGAGTTAAATGTATTTTTAAATGCCCATAACACGTTTGATACCCGAGCTCGTTACTCTCTCTCCGAACGCATCATCTGCTCGCACGTACGTACACGTTATACCGTCCTTATCGTCCTGGGGCTCCTTATCACCATGAGCCTCGTGCTTTGTCTCCTTTTTATACACGTGCACACACCCACACACACACACATACACATAATACAGCGGAGAGGCGAAATAAAACTTGCAGCTACGAGTTTTTAAAAGACATCGAAACCTTTATGATTATACCAATGCCTGGGTCCGCTTGTTTTTACTCCCTCGATTAAAGTTTCAATTTACCCAGAAATATGTTTTAAAGAGCGGATTTTTAGATAAGCACCACCGGTTTAACAATCGATAAAAGTGTGTGCGATGTTATAAAGGACTTTATGATGATACTAAATAAATATACGTATTTGGAAAAAGACCGTATAAATGCAGTTTATAGCTGTAATATTTTATTATAGGATTTTTTAAATATTAAGTATTTTGTTATCGATTCTCTTTCTTATCGGGACTAAAAACTAGACTGCGTGTACAAAAATATCTCGAGTAAAAAAAAGAGAGGCAACTTATAGCGAACCTAAATACTGTCTTCGAAAAAAAAACGTATATAATCCATCAACAAATAAAAATCAAACGAATTTTCGTAGAACCCATTAAATAACAATGCAGCCCCCGTCTATAAAAGTGTAAAAAATCGCCCTTAAATTATCCCAACTCTACCGCAGTGCGAAAAAAAGCACGATCTTTTCGCGCGCGCGTGGACATAAAAGCGCGCGAAATTAGCGGCCGTAAAAAGGCGGCAAACTCTTTAATAGGTACACACACACACAGAGAGAGAGAGAGAGAGAGAGAGAGGGACAGAGCAGTGGAGATGATCGCGTCGCCGTGTGAATGCATGCGAGCAGTGCACACTCATCGATTAGTTTCGGGTCTGTGCTAGTATACCATTACAAGCGCGCACACGTGTCTCCTCTCGACGCTCGTGTTGCATTGTTTATATATATCTATGCACACGTGACGGATGAAGCTCTAAAAGAGGAAAAACTTCACTGGGGAGGTCCGCTGTAAGAATCCGTCAGCCCACGCGGAAGGTATAAAAAAAAAGAAAAAATGAGTACATATTATATATAATCACACGCGCGTAGGCGTATTAAACAGGCTGATATATAGTTAAGCAAATGTGGGAGACTCCTTCGGTAAGGAATCACGTGTGTGTGTGTGTGTTGTCGAGTTTTTCGTGGCTTTGAAAAATCTCTCTCTATGCTCTCCTAATGCCCACATTATCGACGATAAAAGCCTCGGCAAAGTCGTTTCGCGCTCTCAGCAGTAATTACCGCCAGATTTATGATCTAGGCTTCTTCTCCTCGAGTCTACGAAAAATAAGCTCCGCGTATATATATATAGAGACGAGCGCACGAGACGCGCAAAAAGCCTAACTGTAATTATGTATTTCTTTATGATTGCATATACACGGCGCACTGGAGTTGAGGATAATTGCATGGCTCTCGGCAGCGGCTGTGTGTTATAATATACGTGTGCAACGCGTGCACTGGTTTTTCCTAGAATATCGATTGCCGATTCGACGATTGACTCCTCCTCGACTGCAATTTCAAATTGCGCACCGTGTTTTCTTTGTATTTTTGGTGTTTGCTTTTTGAGACTGGACGGAATGTAGGGTAAGTCAACAGTTGGTGGAGTTATACAGTGTAGAAAATTGCGAGGACGAGCTTCGAATCGATCCAGTGGGAGAATTGTTTACTCTTTAATTTAATAAATTTACTGGACTGGCCTACCTACATCGGTCACGAATTTCCATGTTTTCTAACGTCAAATTATGAAATAATGACCTACCAGAATATTACTTTCAGAAAATTGAATACAAATGAACGACCTAGAACAATTTTTGCAAACCCGAAATGAAAGTGGAGCGAATGCGCTTTAATCTAAAACTCATTGTGTATAGATATAGAAATATTAATTTTCCACAAATTTAGAAGATTGAAACTGGGTACAGATTTGCATTGTGTCTATGTAATTGTAAAATTAATATGCTTGAATCATTTGAATTGTATAATATCAAGTACCAAAGATCGTAAAATAAATAAAATTCTTGGATTAGTTCAGTATTGTATTACATATTTAAATATCCAACATATGCACACTTTCTCTAAAAAAAATCCAAAAATCCTTTCCAATACGGGACCATTGTCAAGCTACATCAATCACTTCCCAACCCCCGAACCAACTCACGCAAATCGCGAATCGAGCAAACTTTCTCTCCACGATCTCGCGAAATCATAATTTCCGCGGAGAGAGTAACAAAGAGCAGCTCGTGCCAACTCGCGTATGCGCTACGGGGGAGGGGGGCCGCGGAGGGCGCCGCTATGCGCAGACCCACCGAAAGCGAATTCCGCAAAGCCCCAAGCATAAATCCAGAGCGCGCGCATTTATTTCAGTTGCAAGTGAGCCTATAGCGGGAGAGGAAAGCGAGAGCACCGCAGACCGGCATGGCGTGCGCGCGCGTGTACCGAAGCTCACCTCGAAATAGAGAAAGCTCCGCTGCGCTCACGGGGAGGGTCTAAATTCGTCGCTGCCGCCAGCAGCAGTGGCCTGGAGAGAGCAGCGCGCGCGATCGTAAACAGGCCAGTTTTAGAGTCTCCGACGACTTCTGGCCTGCAGAGAGAGACCCGCAGGAATAATAATTGCCGTCGACCGAATATATACACGATGATGTGTGGATAAATGCGGGGTGGACGGAGGATGTAATGGAGGAATATGCTGGTCTTGGTAATACGGGGGAAATTGTTATCTATAATTGGTTTCTTTTGATGATCGGTCTAGATGGGTGTTTTTTTTTTTTTTGTTCTTTGGCTGCTCGGTATGCGCGCTGCAGAATGGCTTTCCGATGGGTAGAATTTGTCAAAGTGGCGGGGCACTGGGCAGTTTATGGGAATTTCATTGGGGTTATTAAGTTAGTTATACGATGCACTCGAAATAGCAAAAAGAACGTCGAGAGTGAGGTACAAAGAAGAAGAAGAATGACGCTCGCGCGGTCTGTAAAACGTAAAAGGTGATCAGTGGAAAATCGATGAAGAAGGGAGGAATCTCGAAAAAAATGTGTTGCTATAGCTCCGAGAATGAAAAAAAAAAAGTTTGAGAGGGTGGAAGCTGCGCCCTGATGTGAAGTCTGGCACATATATAGCTTCCCTTAGCCCTTGGGCTAAACTCCCTCTCTCCCGTATACCCGACTATCCCTCCCCCCACTTTGACCTATATTACATGGATGAAGGGGCTGCGTTGCACAAGACTTTTGTGTCCCTCTCGCAAGATTCTTGCGACTCGAGCGGAACGAATCTCAACCTGGAGTTACTACGTGTTATACACTTGATTTTTACCTTTGCTGTAATTTTGATTATTTATTAAATATCCTGTTTGAATATTAATTTGTACGATGAACGATTATGTTTACTTGAAAATATAGAACGAATATGATGTACATTATACATAAACTTTCAAGAGTTTTATCGATTAGGAATGAGGTCGTTAAAAACTTAAATTATCCAAATCATTATTATTTTCCTCTATATCCTGCTCGCCATCAGATAAGGTTACCAGTATATAATTAGGCTAACTTATCGGTCAGTCGACTTTGCAATCGTGTATAAAAGTATAACAGTTTGGGTTTTCTACGTGACTGTAACGATAAAGCCGCTATCGTGATAATAACGTATCGGTATACTTGATTAAAAACACACACTCAAAATTAATTAATTGCCAATAACATCATTATTCATGATAATAGAAAAATGTCAGCATCTGAATTTCAATATATTAGTATATTCGATAACCAGAATATAAAGATAGTTATATAGTCTGGGAACATCTGACCTTATAATTCTACAGTTCCATATACGCAAGAGTCAGTAATTGAAAAAGAAAAATTCGATAGAAATATTCCGAACCTTAACAGCACATCCCATGAATTGAAAAGGATATCTCCCACGAAAGTGCAATCCACCAGTCGATTAAACGCCGTAAATGGCGCTCGTCTCCGAGGTAATTCCTTTCCCTTTTCCTCGGTGCACAAACACACATATACAACTGCAGGTGCAGCGAGAGCAGCGGTGATCGGCTCTTTCATTAAACTTAAGAACGGATCCCCCCCCACACCAAATGCACGTGCATTATCCGCCACTATTATAGAGACCGCGAGAGTCCATATGCATGCGCGGCCCATATGCTCGCCGTCTCTTATTTTTCATTGCGAACCCAATTATATAGCCAGCTCTCCTATGCGTTTGTTTTCTCTCTGGGACTCTCCGGTGCCTTAGGCTGCCTTATTGTGACAATAATTGTCGATAGGTTCGTGCGAAAACCGAGGTACTTTTTGCTCGCCGTGTACCCGAGTCGTTGGGATTGTGCGTACATGCGCATATAGTCGAGGGTCGTGCGACACTCGAATGGTATTTGCACTTTTGCACTGGTGGGTGAGAGGCGGCCTGGGGAAATCGAGCTCGATTCATTATACAATACTTGCGGGGAACTTATAAGATGGCATTTGAAGACTCGACGAAAATGTGAAGATACAACGTTAGAAACATCGATAGGCTTTAATTAGTTCAGAAATAACGGTATACCTATACGAGAATTGATGAATCGAGTTTGATTGAAAAAGAAAATTCGATTGGCCATAAAAGCGGCAGATAAACCATGTATTCGACGTGCGCGCGCGTTTTATTGGCGATGAAAAACTGGGTTAGGTCAGGCAATAAAATAACAAGAGCAAAGTTTCAAGGACGATTTTCATTGGAACGCGGAAAATATAACCATCGTAGAGTGCGCAGCTCCTGTAATTGCATCCACCCAAATTGTAGTTAGTCAATTCCAGTTTATATATTTTACGGATATAAATAACAAGATTAATCAGTCTTTGGACATCGCTTCTATTATGACTTTTTCTGCGTGTCTTCGCTAAAGTGTTTAAAGCAGTGCAGCACAAAGAAATGCGAATATATACACATGTATATATGTATAGTACGTGATTAATACAAGTAGCCGTTGATAAAAGACGACAAATTAATGGACCGCGCGGTAAAAGTAAGCCGATTGAGAGATTTATCTGCAGTCTGCTGACGCACAAAAATATATACTGATAAATTCGTGTAATAAAGAACTTTCCAGTTTTTCGTTCGTTTTGCTCTGCAATCAGTGTACAACAAAGAGCCGAACGCACATAGCGTTTTCGAAAACAATGCGTTTCCAAAAATACAGTCGTTTCCTTTTGCATCTTTTTCCTACAATCTCTTTGTACTCGAGGGGGAAAAACAAGACTGAACATTAGTCGGGTCTATACTTTTTTTCCAGTCCGCATATAATTTCGCAATTGTACCCGCGGAGTTCAAGCCGTTCCCATTTTCCATACAGCATTCGTATACACGCCTCTTTAAGAATTCGACTTAAGTAACGTCGCTCGGCGCCGGCACCAGGTGAACTAGTTCCGTTCGGCACACAGACGCGCGCAGTCACACATTAAAAAGGATCCATGCGCCGCAGAAATGAGCTGCCATATAAGAACACGGGTTTCGGGGGCGACGAAATCGGCTTAACTTTTATTGCCGGGTGTATACACGTATATAATTCAATATGCGTCGTCGTCGAGAGGTGATTAGTAAATGGTGGTCAGTGTACCGTTCGTTTCGCGCGTGTATTCAACGCCTATTCGGGAATATATATATATATATATATATACCTATATAGGTTGCGATCATAAAATCATAATGGGGTTCTTCTTCGGTTATACGAAGGTCGCACTTTGCGCTTGTGCATTGTGCACTTGAAGGAGATGCGCGTGGCTATTATAGGCTCTCTCATGCAGGAATTGAATATTAACGAGCGTTGAGATTAGGATATACGAGAGAGTGTCCACTTCGGTATTAGTCGTTTGCTAAATTGACGGGCTCAGCTGCTGTCTTACCATTGCGGCGTATTTAATGCTGTCCTTGAGGATCAGTATAAGCATACACGATTCTCATTAAATTAATACTCTAAAGTTATTGTATATAGCCATCTTGGCTGCATCATCTCGATCGATCGAAAGTCCAAACTCTGTATACTTATTGTTTAACGATTTTATATCTATACAACGGAATATCTGTTTTTTTTTCTCTTTCTTTTATTACCGTTAAGTAATTTCCTAATCTAATAAATAATGCGGAGATACACTTTCGTATTTCGTCTTGTATATTCCGAGCTGAAGAAACGACGAGCTATAAAACCAACGCATAAAAATCAGAATAGATTATACGTACATTTTTGTGTACATGCGTCCATGGACTTTTTATGTACAGCCTATAGCAAAAAGTCTCATATAATGACGTCGATTTGGAGGAAGTAGGAACATAATATAAACCGCAATGCAATAAACATCGTAGCTATATTTTCCTGTATAAAAAGTGATTACATTATGTCGCATTCTATATAGCGTTTCTGAAAGCTAGAATTGCACGCACCGATTGATTCACGTGTACGAGCGATACCTTATCCCACGTGTCTCCTTTTCCCAGAGTCGCGCGCATAGCGAGAGATAGAGAGACATTGTAACGACTGACAAAGCCAGTATCATCATACCTTAACCCTGAGCAAACTATACGAATATACGTCAGCCGATCCAATTCATGATTCCAATTCGGCTTATCAGCGAAATCTGGAAATTCGCGTTTCGTCATCGCACGGGTCGACGTGGATTTCACTCTATTACACTCGCCGCCAAGATATATTTATATTTTGAGATAGCGATATAGACGCATAGCCTGAGCGCGAGTAACGCGAGAAAAGTAGTAGTAAGACCTGTGCGCAGGCGCGGCTGCTCAAGTGGCTGATATATTGGGTTACGGAAACTTTGACCGCAATGTAAATACGCAGATCGCGTGAAAGTCTGATATTCCCTCTACCCACCACGTGTCATAGGTATACCTACCTTCTTTCCGGAAATCTGACCAAAAAACGTACTTTTCCTCGTAGGAAAGTGTTGCTTTTCAGGGCAGTAGCGTAGTTGGGTGTAGGATTTCAGTATGGATTAGTGTCTGTTTTAAGTTTCGAATGTATAGTGCGAATCTATTTATTAGACAAATTTGCAAAAAAGAAAGTATGCTAAATCTGATTAATGAATAAAGGCTTAAGAAGACAGATCGCGGAGTCGTGATTAATTAAATTCTCGTATGTTTTAATAGCTCGCTTTTAGATTATAATTAATAAGACGGATTATAGTACAAAACAGCATTTCTTTTATCGTAATTAGTGTTAATTTGTTTAAATGACGACTCAGTAAGATTACCATATGAGTTTTAACAAGAAAGCATTATATTGAATTGATCTTAATCGCCCTGCGATGCAGTATTTGTATTACTTAACTAATCGGGATATTATCCTAATTTTATAATACATGTGTAAGTAAATGCTCGATGTATTCCTTTGATAAAAAGTACTTGAATATAATCTGACTAGACTAAGAACGTTATTTCCAATGCTTCATCCTTTGTAAAATCAGCAAAATTGATCTAAAAGATATCATCACACGATATTATAGAAACTATACTTCTCAAAGTTTTATGCACTCATCCATGTATTTGCATTTCAAGATCATCACAACTTTCTATAATAATTAATTATCGACCGCTACATACATAATAAATAATAATATACGTGAGCGCATAAATAAACAATGTATACGCAACCTAAACAACTCGATAATTATCATAATATAGAACTTTGAAAAATTAAGATGCAAAAGAACTCGAACAGCTCCTTCAGCTGTAAAACCTCTTTTTATGCAATGCAAACGTAAAGTAGCAGGTAAAGGCGAGCCTTGGTACACAACTGCTAACGAGTGCAAAGCAATCGAGCATGAAAAGATCAAGACGCTCGAGATTGAGTATATAATACGTTTAATAGGCTTTAAACGTTTCGCCCGGAAAGCCAAGTTATATGTACAATAGATGAAGAATTTTTAATTGAAACAATTTTTCAATGTATTTTATGTTTGAAAGTAATTGATTGTTTGTACTCGGGCATTTCTTTTTTTTTACTAATGTACTATGACTGTCAAAAATGCATTTGCATATTTTAAATGGATTCTTTTTTGACTGGCAGGTCGTACGGAATCAGTGACTGACAGCGAATTAATCTACATCTTGTCGGGATTCGTGTACGCGTCTTCGCAAGGACGAAGAGATTATTCAAAAAGATAGCGTATTTAATCATAGAACTAGTTTTCTTTTTAATATTTCTTGCAGCGACGTGTATAAAACAGTTTTTATTTTTAATTGCGCAACTGCGGATTCGAAATAATACTGTTTTGTAATTATGTTGACAATTCTTTTTGTTTGCAAGATTCTAAGAAAATACATCTCTTTAATTTATACGTTTATAGTTATAATTACGACACTTTAATCAGAATTCGATGAAATAAAAAGTTAATGCTACTGATTTTATTGTACTTTTTCTTCGATTCCTGTAATTAGTAATATACCTATAGTATTAAAGAGAGACCAGAAGATAATTTTTTTTAAACTGTAAGGAGATATTTATAAACTCACACTATAATATTGTAGGTACATTTTTAACTTAAGCAGATACAAGAGCATTCAAGTATTGTGCGGATAAATTAATCACAACGTACAATAAATATACGTTTACGTTGCACATTATTCAATCCGTACGAAATATACACATTTCGAAGCTCGCGTTCGCGTTAATGCGCCGTTTAAACATGAACTTCTCCCCCATAAATGCCCCGTAAAAAAAAACTGCGAAACCGTAAAAACGTATTTAACAAAAATTTAAAATCACTTTACCGCATTAGCTGTCTGAATTTACAACCTGAAGCTTTCCTGAATAAGGTATATAAACACACGAGTATATATATGTACTCACTCAACAGCATTCAACTCGATGTACATTACGCGTTGTTGTGATTCTACTGCCATTCAAACTTTGGAACATCATTTACACGCTAATATAGACGGCAAGTAATAAGTTTGCACGAACGGCCGAGTCACTGTAGAAAGCGTCAAAAATGCATCACTCGACAAATAGGCAAATTTCACCCGATAAACGAATAAAAAAAACTCCCGCTTGCAAAGCGTATTCCAATAAAAGAGAGACAGAGAGAGAAAGAGAGAGAGAGAGAGAGAAGTCTGTCGCCGGGTCCATGCGTGTAAATCTCTCCCTCTCCGAAAAAAGAAAAGAAACATCGACAGGGACACATAAGGGAACGAGAGAAGCAAAGGTATATAATAGCCAGACGAAGAGAAGCAAAAAAAAAGATACAAGTAGAAGAAGAAAATAACTTAGGAGAAAACGAAAAACGACAGAAAAGGATGCGCGCGTGTGGGTGCATACTATATGTATACACACATATATACACATGGGCCAGCTCTTACCTGTTGAAGGTCTGCTCGTACTGCTTGATCTCGCGTCTGCTCAGCTCGTGGAATTCCGTGTAGACGTTGACGAATCTGTACTGCTTCTTCACCTCCCTGCCCTCCTCGAGGTCCTCGTTGATCTTCTGCCTCCTGCTAAGTAGCGTGCTCAATTCCGCGTCGGCCGGCATCTTTTCTATCACCTACCCCCACGAAGCTCCTTTATTTATATATCTATATGCTAAAGCCTCCTTCGACTCGACAGAGAGAGAGAGAGAGAGAGAGACGACGGAGAAAGTCCGGAGATATGTGTAAGTATATATATATGTATATAATGTGCAGTGTGCCGCGCGCGGGCTGCTGCTGCTGCTGCTCCAAGGTCAAGGCTTTGGCGATCTTATATACTCTCCCCTCGTTCTATCCTATATACGTGTGTGTATATCCAGCGACCTTCGGACTATCGATCGAAACTTGGCTCTGTTCTATATGATCGCGAATCTACGTGCGCGCGATTGCAGTCCACTGCGCCAAAATCTCTCTCTCTCTCTCTCTCTCTCTCTGTCTCTGTATGCCTACAACACCCACGCGACCGATGATATTGTATTTTACCTACTGCGCGCCAGTCCACGTGAGATCGAGTCTACTTCGCTATCACTTCTGGAGATCTGGTTTTTTTTTCGTATTACACACAAAGAGCGTGTGCGATGCAAGTTGTCTGTGAGAAAAACGAAGTTTGGCGGGTCGTTTGTGAAAAACTGACGACACACGCTGTCGGCTGAGTAAGAGCTGTGAGCTGTAGAGGATCGGCTTGAGTAACGTGTTCACGCTGCGGCTTGCGCGCGTCGACTGCTGTGCTGCTGCTGCTGCTGCTGCTGCTCGAAGCGAGAGAGACTCCTCGAGAGCTTGGCGTTTGCGCCTTGCGACACATGCACACGTGCCGCGGGGGGAGCCTGTTTTTGTGTACTGCGGGGAGCGCGCGAATGCATATATATGTGTGTACATATATTATTTACGATACGTGCTGCGACGACTGTCAACACTCGCGAGAGTGATTATATAGGTACGGGAGAGAAATCCGATAGTTTCCTTTGCTATGCTGATACGGATGTTGGTTTGCTGCAGTTCAGCTCCGAAGGTGATTATTATGGAGATTGTTTTGTTTTGAGTTAGCTCATGCGACGGTGTTGCAGAGTATTTTTATCCCTCGTTTTGTGGATTTTGCAAGTGGTTGTTGGAAAAGTTTGTGAGGGTGGTTTCCGCTGCGAAGCGTATATATATATATATATATACAAGCTTACTTTTTTATACTGTACGCTGGAAGTAGATATTTATTACTATACATACGTATTTAATTTATATATAACGACTATGCATGCAATTAAGATTAGTTTAATTCAAAATGTTATAAATATTTATTTTTTACCGCGGAAATAGTTGTTAAATTTATTGTATCTTTTAGAGACAATTTGCATATTGTCCCTGAGATTGTAACAGTGATTTAAATGTTTTTACTTATAATTAATGAGCAGGAAGCAGTCATTTTTCTTTAGATTTAATCTTTTCATTTTTAATGTAAACGCAGTTTTAGATACAAGTAAAATCCACGTCGTTAAATTTTTTAATTTTTAATAAATTAGCTTTTACATAAACATTTATTTATAATTTATTTATTTTTGTATAAAATTTTCTCACAAATAACTAACGAAGTAGCTCGAAAAGAGGAACTTGCTTGCTTTTTAGTGGCTATGAAATACTCAATTAAACCATCTGCTTAACTCAACGGAAACAGGGGGCTGAGCTGAGGGTAGGGACGCAAAGGGCTGGAATTTCAAAATATTGTTACAAAGTACTGGAGGCAAAAGTCACGCATCGCTTCAGTTAGTTGCGAGTGTTCTGCAATTCCCGTACATTGAACTGGCGCATTTTTGTGATCAGCGATTATTGCGTATATTCATTGCGTCAAACTGTACAACTGTGAACTGGATGTGAACCTATATAAGAATAATAAAAATGTCAGAAAACCTAAATTACACATTTTATCTAATGTCTCAAACCTTAAACTTGCATCTTTTTATATTCTTGATATAATTTATTATGTATTATTGTACTTCATATAAGTTAATAAATTTACTAATTTATTTATCTCATCAGTAAAATAAGAAAAATTAATGTAATTTATAATTTTATTTCAACAATTAATTAATCATTGAGGAAGTTTTTATAAAGCTAGTATTTAAAGTGTAAATGTAATTAAGGCAGAAACTTAGCAGAAAAATAACTCTTTCAAATCCTATGGTATATATATACATATAATTAAATTTTATATTTTCGATTGGTAGCGAGTTTCGTGTTGCAATTTTCTTCGAATTTCATAAAAAGTCATAAGTAAATCTATTTTTTTTATAATTTAAATTCATTAAACAAAATATTGTAGTAAAATTTGAATAAATATATTCAATGATCTCGTCCTCCATTTTTATACTGTATGTTAGGTATCTTTTGTGGATCATGTATGGACCATTGAATACGTAGTGGACGGTACAACAATAAATAAAAAAATACGAAATAATCACTATTTGCGACGTTTCGTCAGTACATGATGGTTTGCTGACCTCTTCAGGCTACATATTTTCAACAAGCAAGATAAATTATATAATTGTTTTTGATTGAATAAATGTAATTTGAAGAATGCAAAGTAAAAGTTGAAAAAAAGGTAATTTATGTTCTATCACTTTTTATTCATTTATTTATTTATTTATTTATATTTAAAAGGACCGAGGTCCTTATAAAAAGTTCTTTATTAAACTGATGAATTTCAATGTTTTTACGAGCATGGAATCTTAAGTTAACAATCCAAGTTTAAAATTCGAATCTAATTTTCAACTGATAAATCGTACATTTGTATGAAAGTACCTATGCATATAAGTTAGATATGTAGAAAGTCAGTATATACTATATATGGTTAGTATATAGTTAGTACAGTAGAACCGTATCAGATGCCATGAGAATTTGAAAAACTCGCGGTCGCCGGTCTCCTAGCGGTGAGCCGTGGAACGTCCATCGAGTCGGGCGATGGCGCCATGGCGGCGATGCTCTGATTGGCCAAATTCGAAAAACGGGCCAGCGAGCCGCGACCAACAAGCGAGCGCTGGCCGCGGTGTTCGTTGGGAAAAACGATCCTCGGGCATCAGCGTTGTTCTGTCAACGGATGTTTGCTACACCGTCGAATGCGCGCGCGAAGCGACTTGGGCGGCTATTTGGCACGCGATCATTAATCGGGATTCACGGTTTTTCTCGATAATTCTGGGCTGCGTTTAGTCGCGACGGACGCGACGATGTCGACGTCCCTGTCGATTTTGGCCAGCCACGATGAGCTCGTACGATGCACGAACGTCCTCGTCAACGGCTCCTGCGAAGGAGGTTAGTGCTTCTTTTCCTGTGCTTGTATTTTCATTCTGTCCGCTTTTATTACCGAGTTATTGGTTTTCTCGGTAGTATGCGATTTTTGAATGTTTGAGGTTCTTGCAGTTTTGAATTCAGCTTGTTTGATCGCGGCAAAGAGGTTTTAATTTTGTGTCAAAGATGTGAGTCTGTGTATACTTAGTTGGCACTTTTGTCTCCATTAGCTTCGTTTTTTAACAGTGTGTAATTTGTAAATATTTGTGAGCAGGCAAATTATTCAAGCTTTTAGAGTAAGTTAACTGTTTATTTTGGATTGTGCATCAAAAAACGTTTGCTTAAGTACACCAGATTTATTTTATTCAATCACGAAAAATGATGCACATCTCAATGGCAGTGACAATATGGAGAGAATGTTGTGTATGAAATTTAACTTGGCTTAAAAAAAAATTTAAAGTTATAAGTTTCTCTGAAAATATTATTCTTTGACAGGGAAATAGTAAATTAAATATTTGTAGGCTTATTTTTTACATTACATAATCTTTTATTTTATCTTATTGATATTATCATCTTTAAATATTAATCATTATTTTTCTATGGTAGAATTTCTTCAATTTGCAATTAATCAAGAGGAAATGCGTCAAAAGTGGTTAGCTTCTGTACAAGAATGTCAGCGTTTACACTCTGCTTTAGAAAAAGCTCATCATGAATCGGCTGATCTAGATAGAAAATTAAGTCATGCTAGACGCTTATTGGATGAAGAGAAGCGAAGACGGAAAGCTGCTGAAGAACAACGCAATTCATGTGTAAGCATTAGTTATTCATTTTACTGTATATATCTATCATGACAAAGGCAAAAATATAGTGTATGTAGATGTAATTATTTTATATTTTTGAAACAGTGGTTGACATGCCTCTTAATAAATTAAGTATATCATATGTAAGTTTTTTTTGGTAAAAGAAATTTTTAAAAAATCATACATAATCTTTTCACATTTAATAAAAACTAATATTTTATTTACTAAAGAATCATTTACTCACTATAATTTTCTCAAATAATGTAGATTATTCACATAGCTTTTGTTAACATTATTATTAAATACCTGCAGAAAGTTTATTTTACAAGTCCATAATATTTTTTTTTATATTTATTTTATGCATTTCTTTCAGGAAAGACAAATTACAATGGTCAGAGATCTTTTATTAAATGACGGAGGTAGGAATTTAAATGATGAAACACGAGAGAAGCTTCAATTTTTAAATAACACAACTATTAATGGACGGCACAGCTCAAGTAATATGAAGGATCATCTACATGAAAAGTAAGAAACTATAGAAAATATACAATAAATATTAAATTCAAGTAATTTTTAACTTGGAATTATGCTAACTTACATAAAGTTTACCTTTTGGTTAAAGAATATATTTAACAGCAATTGAGAATTGTTACAAATGTTTTTCTTTTATTCAAGCCTTAATTTTTCAACATCTTTTTTTTTTTTTTAAACTATCTATTAACTTAGGTACATCACTTAATAATGTTTATTCATTTATAAAAATGTAAATATTTTTAAAAGTTAAGGTATCTAGTTGAAAGATTTTATTAAATTTATGTTTCTTTCACTTCTTCAAAGTGGCATTGCAACACATGTAGACCTCCTTAAGTACATTGATTTCATCTTAAAATTACTTATTTTTGTCATAAAGGTTGAATACAATAACGGAACTGGATTCCACTGGTTCATTGTTGAGCGACCTAAGCTGCTTCTCCAAGTCTGAGGATGACCTGGACACGAGCATCATACTGCATCAAAATCAAAAGAAACGCGAATGGAAGGAGCACCGACCCAGTAGTGAATACGTGATTAACAAAAGACGCAGAAGCAATCTACAGAAAGTCGTCGATCTTAATAGTTCGGATAGAATAGTGGCGACGACAACTGTCATGATGCCAAAGGATGGCGCGATCACAGCATCCTCAGTCATCGAGGCAATACCCGGAGATGAGAATAAGGATCCCCAGCAACAGAACGCATCACACAACAGCTCGCGTAAAAGGCGAAAAAGCGCCGATCGTAATAGCAAGTCCAAGAGCAGCTATGTGGAACAGAATGTGGCACCTACTGTAAGATTAATTTAAATCTGTTTTGCGATTTCTTTTTTGCGTTTCTTAATTAAACCCTTATAATCATGATCTTTATAAATTTTGTTTGTTTTTTTAAAGTAAGACATATTTAAAGAAGTTAATGTCTTTAAAGTCTAAAATCCGGTTTTTAATCCTGGTTAGAAAATAAATTTAGTATTTTTCTGTTGTATTTAAATATCTTTTTTTTTTTAATGTTAGAAGTGTAAAATTAAGGAATATTGTAAATCGAATATCTTTTTAGAAAATCTATTTTAGAAGCATAAAATATTATGAAATTTTCAGCCTTCTGCCCCAAAAGCGGACATTATGACATCAAACTCTGATTCAGAAAATGGTTTCAAACCTAGTCCAAATATTGGTGGATATACAATAAATTCCAAAATTTCTAGAGGCCACAACTTTGTAAGAAGGACAGTTATAAAACCAGAAACATGCACACCATGTGGAAAAACGTAATATTAAGTTTCAGAAATACATTTACGGAATTGATAAGAATTGCTGCTAACATTTTATTTTTATCATTTCAGAATACATTTTTATAAGACTGCCATCAAATGCCGTGATTGTAGAGCAGTAAGCCACGCTGAATGTAAGGATCTCGTTCCTCTTCCATGTGTTCCGACAGGAAATACACCCACATTTCGAGGCTTATCAGTATGAGATATTTAAAATATGTGATACCATGCTTTAGATTTTAATATTTAATTTCTGATCGTTTCTGTTATTAAGAAATGAATAAAATAATATATTAATAAATAATTTTAAAAAATTTTAATCATTTTTTTTTATTTTTTAATTATAAAATTGAAGCTATTATTTATGTATAGTAAAAAAATGTAAAGGAAAAACCGTTACTTTCACTAGGGAACGATTGCCGATTACACGCCGATGATTCCTCCCATGGTCCCATCGATCGTAGTGCATTGTATCAATGAGGTAGAGCTGCGTGGTATGAGTGAGCAGGGATTGTACCGTGTAAATGGTGGCACTAACGAAGTCAAGTGCCTCAAAGAAAAGTTCCTGAAAGGCAAAGGTGCCCCGAATCTCTCCGATGTTGAAATATCGACTATATGCTCGACTCTCAAGGATTTTCTTCGCACCCTTAAAGAGCCTCTAATCACCGTAGCTCTCAGAGCTGACTTTATAAGGGTTACCGAAATTTCGGACAAACAAGATGCAGACGCCGCGCTCTATCAAGCTGTATCGGAATTACCGCAACCCAATCGTGACACTCTTGCCTTTCTTATATTGCATCTGCAAAGGGTTTCTAGTACTCCCGAGTGCAAAATGCCTATCAGTAATCTTGCCAAGGTATTTGGCCCCACTCTTGTGGGCTTTAGCTGTCAGCAACCGTCACAGAATGCGATGCTCTGCGAGGCAAAGATTCAAGCTGCGGTAAGTTGTTCTATAAATCCAGTTTTAACATAAAAAAAGGTAGTGTGAAGTGACTGATCGCAACGAATAGTGCTGCACAATGTTCAATTTGCTCCTAGGTCTTGTATAGTGCATAGACTGACTATATGCTAATTTATTGAAATCATTTTTGCATTTATTTTTTTTAACTGGGCTAAACATTTATAACAATTGCTCTAAGTCTTTGACAAATTTACATTGTAACCAATACGTCGCAAATAAATTTTTGTAAAATATAATCACTTCACTCTACCTTTTTTGAAATTTATACGAGCAATAGTCTTTGTTATTTTTTAACATAAATAGTTAAATTTTTTTATTCCATTGATAAACATTTTTAAAATTCTGAAAAAAGTATGATTTAGAAAAGTTATGGTCTTTAAAGTTTCTTTGATGATGTCTGACCGTACATTACTACAAAGTATATTCTCACACGAATTTTCAAACACCTCCAAGTATTTTACATTTTAGAAATTTTGCAAAAATTAACGCTTATGAAATATATTTAAAAAAAATGTTAAAAACCGTATTAAACTAAAAAGTATAAATCTATCGAAATATTAATGTGGTTTCAGATTGTTGAAAGTTTATTGAAGATTCCGTCAGATTATTGGGCAAATTTTGTTAATTCAGAGCATTTTAATGATATTGGTACACCTAAAGTAACAGCATTGAGACACACACCTTCAACAGAGTCCTTATTAAAGCGTTCTACCTCAAGGGGAATCTTCCACACACCACTTAGCTCTTCGTAAGTTGGAAAATGATGCTACAAAAACATTTGATTAACTATGGTTTTAAATAAATGTGATAACATAATATTATCATTTTTGCAGGAAATCATTTATGAGGAAAAATAAAAAGTACTTTGCAACTCCACCTTCGAAGCAACCATTTTAGAAAAGTAGACTGTCACTTATTTTGCTCCTTTTTTAGTCACTAGGTGCATAGACTTTACTATGTAAGAACTTCATAAGCGTATGTATAAACGTTTTGTTTATAATTATTTATAATTATCGTTTTCGAAGCAAGAAAACTTAATAAATACGTGAGATAAGCTTTGCTTTTATTAATTGATTACATTGTATATTTTCGGTACAAAACGTTTGTTGTTATTATATCATTTTATATGTATTGACTAATCGTGGTATAATATAAACCTTACTTATCTTTAAACGTCTCGTCTTTGTTTGTACAGAATAATACGAACGACATTTCTAACAAAAGTAATAAAAATAACATATTTTATCAACTTGTTAAAAAAACAGAGCAATGTACAACGGTCCTGATAGGCTCTGGAAATATAAACTGATGGAATATACGAAGTCTTGCCTGTTATGCATTGAAGAACTTGTTGCCTCTTTATTTGCGATCAGTAATAAGAAAGCAAATAAAGTAATGACGTATAATCATGTATACTCGTTGCTTATGTATCGCGCAGCGATTAATCTCTGTATTGAAAGACTAGAAAAGCAGAACGAGGTGAGCTTGGATGCAATTGAAGTTAGAGAATTATTTTGCATTTGTACAGAATTTCTCTTTGAGCTCCCAACACGACTCCCAAAATCTTTTTAAACGATTATCATCATTCGAACAGAAATGTCGAAAGTCCTGAATGATTTTCTTCTGAAAAAGATCGTCGCAAGTACTCATTGTTGGATACTTCCACTTCCGACTTAACATGTGATTCCAAGACCATAGGAATCCCATCTGGAAATATAATAATTTATTATGTAAACGCGTATAATTGTCGATACAACAATCATTCAAAGGTGTTAATAAATAATGTTTTATTTTACAAGGAAATAAACGAATGGATTAGAAAATGAGATAAGTGTAACCTTAATTATACACATACGTTAATGTGAAGGACTCAATTAAGTGCCTTGAAAAAAATCTTTAAAAAATTTATTGTTAAAAAGGAAAAACTTTAAATATGTACGAATAAGTATCTATATTCTAATTTATTTACAAATAATATAGGTAATATGCTTAAGTGAAATGTAGAGTTCGTTCAATAATAAGTCGTCGTTCAAAATTCTCAAATTTGATATTTCATTATTTACAATTATTTTTATTGCTTACAAGTAATCTCAATACACGTGTGATGCAATGTGGATTTTTTCTTTCGAATTCTTCAAAATTCGAACATCAACCGAAAACGTGATTATAATTTTAAGTTTATTTATTGAAAAAGCTAAACTTAAAAATTCAAAGTACACCCAGAGTAAAATCTATAGCTATCATCTGATGCAAATTTATTTGAAACTAATTATAATTTACATGCAAATCTTTACTCACTCTACGATCCGTATTATAGTCGTCCTTGCTTTTGCCACTAACATGTCGCGTAATGTAAGCCTCATGTGGACTCGGCTGCTCAGCATGCACAGGATACCTCTTCTGACCCGTGCTTCGTCTAATTACACTTGCTCCTGTGTGTTGACGAGGTCGTGGATTTAACGTCGAGGGGACAAGGATGAAGGCATTGCCGGTCATGTGAACGTATTGATGCGCGTTCTCGTTACCCTCGACGAGGCAGCGCAGAAAGCCGAAGCGTTGCAAAATCGCCTCTTGAAAGAGGAACAGCCGCTGGGCGTATGTGTCCTCACGGAATTCTGTTTACATGAAATTTATAACTTTATTTTTTGCCTGGAGAAGCACTGTTATGCTGATGGATACGGTTTATCTTGTAACTGCGAATATTTTGTGTATTATACAATTTATAGAAGAAATGAAAAGTAATAAACTCCAAATCTTTTTGAAAATGTGCTTGTTCTGTTTTCTTTATGTAATTGAAGATTAATATTTAAAGGAGGAGTGAAATAATATATCTTTCACGTTTTTGTAAAATTCAACATTAAGTAAATTTACCTTCAAAGAGATATCTTTTTCCAGCCATTAGGCACTCGGTGTCTAAGGGAATGAAAATTGGTCCACGTAACGGGTCACTTTTTGCGGTGAATGGCAGAGCAAGTAAATCACTCGGTATCGGTATCATTTGAATTCCGCACAACTGCGCCTTTCGCTGCCATATAAATATCTGCAGAAGCCATTTAACAAAATTGTACTATGATATATCTAAGTATTTAAATCTTGCATTAGAATGTTAACACTTACGAGATCAGCAACTATGCTACCTGAAGCCGCCACCCATTGAACGACTAATTCGTAGGAATGGTCAGGTTTGAAAATCGATTGATACCTTAGATGTCCCCACTCTATCCTGTCACTTTTGTTATTAATGTCAATGTCAAGATGAGTATGTTTGTACATTGGTACTGTGAAATAATAAAACGGTCTTGTTAATGCATTTCAAACGAATAAAATTGTATAAATTTTCATTTAGAGATACTCAATGATAAAGAAGTGTACCTGTCCAGTCTCTTTCATCAGTAACATCTGATAAGTCTAAGTCGTTTCTAAGGAAAACAGGAACGTCCGATTCGTCGATAGTATCACAGCTAGGAATAGTTATAGGATGAGATATGTTTGATAGGAGATTGGTCGAATTGAAAGTTGACTGGGGCTCGCACCAGCCCTTCGGTGCTCTCATTTCCACCTCGACCCATTCATTTTCAAAGCTCTGAAGATCGCCCAATGGCGGAGAATAATCAGCGCCTGAAAGCCGCATAAGATTCGATGAGCAAGTGATACAAAAAATGTTGCGAAGCAGGTGAACAATTTTAATTACATTCGCATATCGATACTTTACAGTTTCGTAAGATGTTTTCATTGTTGACTTTCATAGTTATCTGAAGAGTAGTAACCAATAATATTTTTCTAACTGATTTGACATTGAATTTACGCTTACAAATTTCGCATGCTACCAGATGACTACGCTCTTGTGTACAAAATTGTGCCTTCATCTTCTCTCTTACGAAAAAATAGAAATATCTTTGTGCACTGAGAGAAATATTTTTAGAAGAGAAACACTTGTAGGTCTAAATTATAGTTGAGATTCACTTATGTGAAACTCATGTTTCAACTCGATTACTCGCTCGATTTTTCATTTTCAATCGAGTTGCATTCAATTTTTTAGCCCAAAGCACGTGAGTTTTAAACATTGATCATCCACATCAGTAATTCTGTTGAACTAAGCATTTCATGACTACTATGATTTGATAGACAGTTATCGAAACAAACATTAATATTTACAATATTTATTTCAAATGAATAAAAATGTTTCCGCTCGTCAAAAACTACTTTTTCGTCTTATTTTTATCCCGTCCACAAAAGAATGACAGAAAAATTGTCGAAAAAAATTTTTTCTGCGAAAATAATTTTTTACCTTTGCAACAAAAATTGTTACATCAATATTCTGGATTCTTTTCAATTGAATTCTGAATAAATTAAGTTGAAAAGTGGATGCGTTCATAAATTGTCACATGGTATACGTGTACACACCTTTTTGACTGTCCTTGTCTTGTACAATGTGGTATAGGTAAAATCCTAAAATGAAAGGCTTGGAAAAATCGCCGGACGCGTGGCAGATCAGCTTCTCCTGAATCATTCCCTGCAATGAAATATTTGGGTAATGCTGTACAGAAAAGTATTGGAATAATGCGAGAGCGAGAGAAATCTAAAGCGTACCGACAAGCTCATCTATGAAATCACGAGGGAAAAAAATTGCCGGGACAAAGTGTCAGGTACGCAGCTCACCTTCATTATATTGATGGCCGCATCGAGGGATAGTCCACCCTCGATGTGGCTGTTGAGCCACTGCACGGCATCGGCGCTCAGGAACGTCAGACTCGGCAGCGAGGGATGCTGGGTGAGGAAGCCCACTCCCGTCTGCGGATGCCTCATACCCTCGAGTATCTCGCTGTAGGCCGCTGTGCTCTTGATCTTCGTCACCTCCGTAGCGACGCTATACATACACACGTCGATCAAGCCAATCGAGCAATCGGAAAATCTCAAATCCCTTCGAATCACGTACAACTAGGTATATCATAGCTCTTTTATCGCTTACTTTTCATCGTTGATCTCCAAATGGTCTTGCTGCTGTAGCTGTTGCTGCTGTTGCTCGATCGACAGCGGAAGAACGGCTTCGCTGGCAGGTGACACACGACCTCTATCCATCACTTTCGATCCGGATCTGCTCGTGCATCGTAGAGGGAAGCGGCGCAACACAGGAAGAAAACCAAAAAACAAACGTTAGGGTGCAGCGGGAGATGTGCAAATTTGTTGCGATACATAAAGTGTTAAACACACACGGTTTTTTTTTGCACAAACAAACAAACACACAAACACACAAACACACAGTGTATAGAAGGATGCTACGTCTATGATAAAGTGGCTACGCGGCAAGAAAGAAACGAGAGCTCGAAACAAGTCCGTTTGTATATACCGATAAGTTGTGCAGTCATATTGAAAATTGCGCCAACGCCGAGTAGAGGGTGCAAAAGTAATTGGTATAAGTCGTATGTTTATAGTTATAGGAGAGCCGTTTCTTTCTTGGACCTGGGGGAGCATAAAGCTGAGTAATGGCGAAGTGAGCAAGAACTGGTAGAAATTTGACCTTTATCGGAACGTTTGCCCAAATCTAAAATCGAAGCGCGACCAAACATCTATATATCCTCGATTTTATCTACACATTGAAATTTTAACTCTCCGGAAACAGGCAAACAAGTAGCGGTTGCATTTGCAAAAAAAAAAAAAAAAAAAAAAAAGAAAGTGTTACTTTCACCCTACTAGGCAAAAAAAAAGGTATAAAATTTAGAAAGACCCGAAAAATCCGCAGTTCGCGTCGAACAGGTGTTTCTATTATTACGCCGCACAAAAGCGGCCGAAAATCTTCTCGACGCGTTTCCATCTTGTCCCATCTTGCTGAAATTTCAGCCAGTCACAAAAGATCCGTGACTCTCTTTCTATATCTTGGCCAACGGTCAAATTCTTACCAGCTGCTGCGTACAATGTACGGTATGTTTTGAGATACAAAGCTGTGGGGCGAAATAATAAGTGTAGAGAGAGAGAGAGAAGAGTGTAAAAGAAAAGAAGAAAAAAAACAAATGAGAAGAGACAAACCTGCTTGGTATGTGGCGAGGAGTGTCGAGGGACGTGCGAGCTGCAGTCGCAGTTGTATTCGCTACGTGCTTTTCCTGTACAAAGAACCCCGTCACTCTCTCACGCACAACCTTCGTGAAAAATGATATACAGTGTAACAGAAAATATACAGGAGAAACCAGAATCGAACAAAAAAAAAATAAAAAATAAATAAAAACAAGAGTAGATGCGAAAATAATAAATTGCATAATAGTATGAGCATAGGATTTTTAGTGGAAATATATCTCGTTGCTTATGAAATATATCTGAGCTTAAGGAAAAAGTAGCTTTCTTTTTAATCTTCCCCAAAATTGCAAAGAGCAATTTTTTTTTTGTTCTCTCTTATCGCTTTCCATTTTCACATAGAACATCGTAAACGATTAAATAATTTCACGCAACACAGTTTGCTTCGATAGCTGCGAACGGTAGTTTAATATAGCGAGTAACATTTAATTATTGCGACGACATTGATGTTGTGAATAAATTGTAAGCTCATCGGTACTTTTTCCTTGAAAACAAAAAAAAAAGCAAAAAAATTATTTGTTAATGTCCCACACGACCAGATTGGCGTTAATAAATTATGCAGCATGATGCATGATGTCGGCTGGCAGCTAAAAGAGAAAATTCAAACTCTGCAGGCAAACCAATGGGGGGTGGGGGATGAGATATAAGGAAGGGCGCATGACAAACCAGCAACCTAAGGATATATTTGCAATAACTTAAAATCGTTAATAAATTAATACAGTTTTTATCATTTATTCGTGATCTATTTTATTGCAAACTTGTATTATCTGTTGTGGAACGTTATAATCTGAAACGAAGTTAGCTTTCATACCGAAAGCTTTGTAAATGAAGAAAATTTTTAATTGTCCACGCAAATCGTAATAACTTTTACAAAAATATATAGATCATGAATAAACGATAGAGAATCTACACCCATTGCGATCTATTCCATATTTAAAAGTTCAAAATTCGCTAAAATGAAAATAATCCAATTGATGCATATTACTTTTCTACGAATATCAACTTTGATCGAATTACATTTAGAATTATACATTAAAGCAGACCTAGATAAATTAATATTCTACTGTAAATATTGTAAAAAAAAAACGAAATCGTTTTACCCATCAAAGTAATCTATATACAATTCACATTAGTTTTTGCATTGCTTAAAAAAAAACTTGGTCTACACGCAATTTCTCGAGAGAGTGCGAACGCCAATTTCGTATTCGATCGACGAAAAAATATTTTCAATTTGTCGAAAGTGAACTTTGCACATATCGCACGGATTCACCGACGTGACAAATGTATATAGAACGCGCAGAGTGTACAAGAAGGAGTATATAAGCGAGCAGTTCTACTATTGTTACAAGAGAGAGAGCATAAACAAAATAAAGATCACACACGGATATTCAATTTCTTTCTATGTATATATATGTATAATGAATATATATTCTATGGTCTCAGAGTGCAATATATCAAACCTTGGTCTAGGCTTCTCGGGTAGGCGGTTACTTCCGAGGCGCTCACGGAAGGGCGAACTGCCCACTAGGCTGGTCTGCAAAAGTACGAGGAAACAAAAAAAAGACAGTTCTTGGATGATTCTCGCACGCAAGGCTTTCATTCTGCATATGTATATGGTATCGTTCAACGACACCGTGTTGTTCTTTTTCTTTTTTTTCCCCTAAGGGATGTGCGGATACAATATAATTTTCGTATATATATACATATATGCGTAATAATCTTCGCGAAGGCCTCTGGTGCGCTGCACATTCGAGGCCTTCGCGAATCTCTCTGTTCTTATCGTATATATTCATAAGATACACATAATTGTTTGTTATTGATTATTAATAATATTATATATATATATCTATATATATTATGTATAGCGGTAATTTGACGATGACGCACCACGAGTAATAGCAAGCTCGCTATCGAAGACCGACCATTGCACCTCGGCGTTCGCCGTACATTTACCATATTTCGCGCGGAGAGACGATGAGATGGAAAATTTACACAATTTTATGTATCCAAGCATATGTTGATTGTCAATATTGTCCATTCGGCTCTTTCGGGCTTGGAAATGAATGAAATCGATTTATCTCTTTACCATACCATGAATGCCAAGGCCGTATAATAAAGCATTTGTTAGACAATAATAGGAATTATTTATAAACGCTTATAGCGATTGATAAAAGCGAGCTGCAAATGATTGGTTTTCGCAAAACAATTCAATTTAGAGAATTTTCACAAAGTATTAAGCGAGTGCTTATAAAAACGTATCAAGTATATAGATACTCCTCTGAATCGCACTTGCAATGGTCAGCCTTCCAAGTCCAACGCAATAAAGGAGGCGGTAAATCAAGCAAAAATTAAAATGTAAAAAACAACAACGTAATAAAAAAAGAACGATTAATGTGTCGAGAGTGTGAGTCGTGTAATGTTACTCATTATTGCAATATTAACGTTTACACGGCAGCTGTATATAAAGTATACATATATATACATACATTTATGTATATTGCTGACCCTGTCCTTACAAAGTACATCTTAAAAATAAGGAATAATATACAAAAAACGGTGTAAAGAACTAAAAACCTCTTTCATGTCAAAGAAAGGAAAAAAAAACAAAAAAAAAAAACGAAAATTAAAATGGAAAAAAAAGAAGAAAAAAAAAAGAAACATAATAACAGAGATTAAGTTCTATTGACCAACGAAGATGTGAGTTTCGGGGGTCGGGCAGCGAGAAAAATACCTGGTTAGTGAGGGATACCAGGCTCGTGCTGTGCCTGCGTCTGGTCAGATGGGAGGCAGGATCTCTTGGGGGTACCCCGCCAAGAGCTGTCGGGCTCTGAAACACATCATGCTGACTCTCTCTCTTTCTCTCTCTTTCTCTCTCTTTCTCTCGGTCCAAATCACTGTACCAACGTGTCCTGGCCAACAGGAGGAGCGTTCGCCTCTCATCTTTTCCTCTCTCTAGATCTTTAGTTTTTTCTTGCAGGTTATACAGTTTTGCGTGTACGAGGTCAACGAGAAAGGCGACGATCCTCTTTGGTGTCTACGTTTGGCGATGTGATTTTTTATGAGAGCGAAAAGACTTTTGTCGCTGTAATATAAGCTTATAGAGAGAAACTACTTTGAAGATACTACATTCCAGGTCCTTTCGTGCATCCGGAATTCCAGTGTTAAACAAATAAGCCATTTTCCACATTCTATGAATCGAATAAACCGAATTGAATGTTGCGATGGATTAAATTGCTTTCCACCAGTATTGAATTATCTTAACGTTCCACAGAAAATTGAATTTTTAATTTATTAGTACAGCTGTGCAGAACTAGCGGTACTTTCCAAATATAAAATTATAACTTTTTTTGCACCTGGTTTCAATTTGACAAATTCAAGTAAACAGTTATAATTTCAACAAATAATTTGAATGTATAATCTTTTTTAACGAATCTTCACAATTTTAGTTGTGGAAACAGTCCTGAAAACTAATTAAAAATTTGTTCATCAAAGAAGGGTTGCCGCATTTCTTATTGACTTCCTCTGCTTCACTCATCTATCCATTCGTTATTGTTATGTACCCAGAATTCCATTGGGGTCCATATTCATTGATTGCTTTTTTAAATTATGATGACAAGATGAATAATATAACAGAAATTAATAATAAGTGGTGTTACAAAAATAATAATAAAAAAAAAATTACTACGTATCATGTGTTCTTAACTGCCACTACATATTGTTAAACAAAATTAAATTGATTAGCGTGTAAATAACTACAGCGATTTGTTATTAATCATTCTCAAAAGAAGCATTACGAGGTAGGTATCATTATGTGGTATATATAGTGCAACATCGAGCTCAATCATGCAATTGGCTCGACAGTGCAATGGGTAACGAACTTTGACAAACAAAACAAATTTCTGGAGAAAAACTGAAATTTGCAACGGTTACGAAGCAGTAACACATCTTTCTCTTTATATTAAAATTCATTTTAAGGGTTGCTTGGTAGAGGAATAAATATAATGAGTGCAGAAATACCCAATTCTTGTTGGGATGAGGTCGTCGTATCTTGTTGAGCCAACCTTCGATGAACCTCAAGAAGCCGTCCATCAACGAGGTCTGCTCTGTCGGCGTAGGCTGCGTGTAAATGTCGCAGTGACGCGAACCCTCGAGTATCTTGCGTGTTGCTTGATTCTGCAGAGGTAGTAGAAATACTCGAAATCTCCAATATTTCAATGCCTGTTACATATATTGTACATTCTATTTATATACATATAAGTATAAATTGTTAATAGCTTTGATGGTCAAATCTTTTATCAATAATAATTTATAAAAAGAATTATTTTTTTGTATATCTTACCTCGACCAAGGCAAAGTCTGTGTCTCCCCTTGTACATATATAATGATCAAGATAATTCCAATTAAAATTCTCCAGTTTTTCAGTTGTAAAGGAAACCCAAGAAACTTCGTAGGTATCATGATGCGGCGCGTGAAATCGATATCGATAGTGAATGTTAAAAGGTGGATAGGGATGTCTAAAAAGAAAGAAAATAGTAAATCAAACTAATTTAATGAAGTCTTAAAAATGAAAATACCCTAAATTTCGAAAAAGTTGCAGTAGCAACATTTGAAGTATTTTGTTAGAATAAATATAGTAAGTCGATGAATCTCTAATCAATTTCTTTGTATTGATAATCCATACCTTGGTCTATATCTGGTCACACTAATAGAATTTCCGCACAAAGAAATTTTGTGAAATATCCTTCCTATACTTAATAAATATTCTTCCTTATGTTCAGAATCAGTTTGCCTTCCTCGCATCACAGAACTTATCGGAGGTACTGAATTAGAACCAGGCGTTGTAATTTGAGTTTTGCTTGATGGTAAAAGTATAAGCTGAAATCCCTGGAATATTGCAAATGCATAATTTAACAATGAAAACGTTTAACTTTTCACCCAATTTACATCAAAGGTAAAAATCAAGTAATCAAAATTCGGGGATCACCTGTGCCAGACGTTGAGAGACGAGCTCCTTAAAAACTTCAGCAGTTGACAACGGTTTCCTGTATATCGCACGCTGTTGAGCGAAATCTGCGTTGACATCATCCGGCAGTAGATTATAATCAGAAACCACATAATCATTTTGCAAACTCCGTTTGTCCGGAAAGTAGTCCGTTGTTATCGGCAAACACGCCGAAATCGTCAGCGACTTCCAGTCGACGCCTATCATTTTTTTTTTAAGAAAGAAAACACAACAATATTCTATGTATAAAAATTTGAAAGTACAATCGTCAGAATTCGTTGGTATTTATATACATATCACGTGCGCCGTTATATTTATATCCAGACTGTGCAGTTTTGTCTTCAGAACCATTATTTATTGCGAAGGTGAGTTTTTTACAACTAATATACAAATAGAAGTGTACAAAGTGAATATTTAAAGCGTATGTAATCAACAGAGAGAAAGATAGGAAGAGAGAGAAGCGCATGCCGATATTGTGGTGAATTCTCGAATGTATCTGTATTATATATATACTACTGCAAGGGAAGGAAAATGTAAATGCATATGAGTAAGAAAGTACTTGAAAAATCGTGCTTTATAATATCTACAGTTATGTGCAAAAGTTTCCGGCCAAAGAGAATTTTGTAATAAAATATGGTATAAAGAATATAAAATGAAAATGCAAGTCTATCATCGTAATGTATATTTATTATACTATCAAAATATGTAATCAAAAAATGTTATACAACAATTAACAAGCAAAGGGTATGGCTACCAAATATTGATCAAAATGTTACCTTTTTTTGTTATTGGAATTTTTTCATTGAGTTACAGTGTTATTTTTCTTAAGTTTAGTGCATAATTTATACTTGGTCGAATACTTATGAATAAGCGAAAATATTTGTTTTTGTTATAAACAATTGTTAATTGTTGTATAAAATTTTTTGATTACATATTTTGATAGTATAATAAATATACATTACGATGATAGACTTGCATTTTCATTTTACATTCTTTATACCATATTTTATTACAAAATTCTCTTTGGCCGGAAACTTTTGCACACAACTGTATATCTAACTCCGCGATCTAATGCCTGCACATTCTAAGAGTTAGCTGCAGATCAGATCTACTGATCAAGGAGACGTGAAAATAAGAAACGATGAATTTTTAAATAAGATATTATCTTACTGTAATAAAACCAAAGCAAAGTAAATAGATAGTTTTTGAAAAAAAATAAACATTTATACAAAAAGTTAACCCATTCATTATATATAAAAAAATAGAATTGAATGACTATTTGTCTTTAAATTTTGTACAAGTTCCAGGTTCATGTAATACATGCAATTCACTAAAAATAACAAATATAATTTTCGCGTCTCCTTAAAATAATGTGATTTGCATGCATTGCTGAATAGAAATGTCGCGGTGAACAGTTAGGCATCACGACGATAGTCCAAGTAAACTAGGCTTTTCTAAAATGAGGCTAGACAGCCTTGAAAAAAATTTTATTCTGAGTGTAGTATACCATAAGTGAATGAGTAAACCCCTCGGTAATGTATGTGTCGCTAACCTATGATCGCTGTTTAAAGTGACATCATAGTCGTACATCGAACACGCATCGATAAATCCAACGTTGAATCCCCAATAGAACGTACCACAGCATGGAAATACAAATTGAATAAAAATATTATTATTTCCAAATTCTAATTAATTTGATCCTCAAAAGAATCTCTGCAAAATTTTCATTTATTAACAGTTGACTAATTTTTAAAAAAATAAAAAATAAATAATCTGTAAAAAGAAACAATTTTGATTAATAAAGTTAAGTACGGAAAACTAAAAATAAAAAAAAAATCACTAAATAAAAATTTTTGAGAAACTTTTCTTTCTTGACATTTATTCAAGAAGGATCGCATAATCGCGCATGAATATCGTCGATGCGTCACACTCACTTTACTTGTCATAAAATAACGAATAAATAATTTCGTCAATTTGGATAAATGGCCAACAAAGATTTTTATTTCTAAGTCGAAATCATGATGCTGTAAATGAAGTAGATTAGCATGAGGACACACAAGAAGCGAGCGTTATGAATCATGAGAAAAAAAAACTATCGGGGAATGAAATGCCAAATTAGTTTATACGTATCCTGTATATATCTCTTATTTCTAGCATTTTAACGACAAATTTTAGCAATTCATTCTGCGAGTATCATACTTAAATCCACATATGTAAAACTGATGTATTTATATATATATATAAACTAAAAAAAATCCTTCCAGAGTTATTGCATCACTTCCTGTTAATATTTCCGCTGCATGCCATTCTTATGACGCACTCGACGAGAAATTCGAGTTTATTGGGATAACGTAATGATAAAAAGAGCCATATATTGTTCTTTTATTTTCAGTAATTTTATGATTACGCTTTCATGTATTATTTTTTTAGCTGAACAACACAAACCCGTCGTCAGAGCAGGTGTCCACTCTTGCTCGCCTGTCGCACCCCAAAGTAACGTCAGACTCTTCGAACCGCTCGTTCTCTTATCGATGTTGTTCGTCACCGGCAAATTCATACGCTGCAGTTTACCTTTTGCATCTATAAAAAACGAAGATGAATCGTTAATGAGAGTAATTATTCTCTAAATTTAAAGTATAACTTTATAAAAGATAGCTTATAAATTCCTGTTTTATTGACAAATTCGTTTTATAAATTAGAGTCTATAATAAAATTGGGGAGCTAAGATTTATGAATGAAATGAATCGTTTATTCAAAATGACATATCCTTACGCTCATTGAAGCATATCTGCGATGCAGACCGCGACATAGACGAGGTATTGGAATTCTGATTAGGGTTACATCCGACGGTGCTGTGCTCGGTGGGCGAGCCGCTGAGCAGAGACGCGGCATCGCCCGAGCTGCTTTGCTGGGTCTCGGTGCTGCGCTGTTGCTGCTGGGTCGCGGGCACAGCTTGGTAATGGTGCTGCTGTATGAGCACACCGGTCGGACCTTTGGGAAAGATGTGAGTCCATCGTCGGCGATTGCTAGTCAGCTTGATCGTTACATGAGACGGATCGAAGGGATTGATGAGAGCGCGACTAGGCCGCAGACAACTCGTCGGCTGATGGACTATTGAGTTGTTAGGACTGCCTGCACTGCCTACGATTGGTCTGAAAGGTGGTGAAATCTCGGCGTCCGTTATGTCACTCTTTAGTGATGTTTTCGATACTGCTGCAAACATATGTGAGAATCAGTGAAGAATGTCTACTTGGCAGCGAATAATTGATAAAAATTATAATAGGAAGATGAGTATGAAATCAGTCTAGTTACTTTTAAATCTTTTATATAAAATATAATGTCATTGGATTAATGAATCTATTTATATAAGACATGCAGTTTCATTAGATTCATTTGCAAGTAGTCAGTAACAACACATTCTTCAATATTAAGTAAAGTCTCTTTTATTAAGTTTTCATTCGTGCACTTACCTGTTACTTCGCCGTTAGATCCATTGCTTACAATGCTTTCAGTCCGAGAAGGGATGCAAATAGCAGCACTACGTGAAGTGGAATTTGAGGCTACCACAGACAGAGACGGGATATGAATTTCTGGTGGTGGATGATGAATATCTGGATCTGACATTTTTCTCTTTAAAAGCTTAAGTGCTTGAGCATTATTGTGAGTTTCCATGCAGACCACACTTGTTTTTTTCATTCTCGTTGATACACGCTGCAAACTGGAAGTATGAATTGGTGGCAGCTGAAAGACTTGAGCATCATAGGCATCGTAGTCGAAAAAGGAATTGTGAAGGTACTCTCGAGTATCTTCTTGTAAGAGTCTTGATTTGTTATTAAGAAGCTTGACATTGCCATTTTCATTTGAGTATTTTGACACTCGTTGTGGTAATTTTATGCGTGGAATAAAAGTTGAATTTGGTATCTTTTTATTCGTAGAGTAGAAACTCAAGTTTATCCAATGGGGCATACTGTAGTCATCTGGTACATTCATTGATGCATCTTTGTTGTGAAACTGTAAAAATAAATTTAGACCTTAAATTAATTCAAGCAGACTTAATAAGTTAACAACAATCTGACAAAATCTGTAAAACTAAATCTAAAACATTCTATAAAAATTTTAGTAAATTATTCTGGTTAAAATAAATAAATAAGTAAATAAATAAATAAGTAAATGTATATAAATATCACCTTTAACAATGGGACAGCATGTAAAGGTTGTTCTCCTACACATACTAAATCACTTCCAACACCATTATCAATAATTCTCTGCTTCGTAACATTTGTTAATTCCCTATCTACTTCAAAAACACCAACCCCTGGTGTAATAACAACTGATAGTTGACCAGTTCTATCAAAACTACGATCTAAATAATGTTTTTCAAACACTGTAATAATAGTACAAATCATTAAAATTTTCTGATTTATTTCTAGTTCATTAGAGGAATGAAATTATAAAATACATTTAATAATTGAGTTAAACATTTACCATTTAAGGACATGTTTAAAACTTCTAAAAAATTGCCTTGTGCTGCAGTTGAATTAGTTGCCTTAGGAATGATAATACCAGGTTTTTGATGATATTCTAAAACAATTTTTTGATAGTCAGTAAATAATTTTCTTAATTGCACTAGTACGTTACTCCAATCCTCATAACGTTCATTCTGTACTGCAACTCTATAAAAATCTTCATAAAATCTTCCTCTATAATCCTGTTGTAGGCACTCACTCATGTAATTAGGAAACTCATCAAGGCTGGTTGCATTATAAAATGTTCTTGAAAACAGAACAATTGTTACTTCATGATTACTACCATTTTTCTTCCATTTTTGAAACAAGTCTGCCAAGAAACCGTTAACAGCTTTTTCAAAATATAGATCACCATGAATATCAAAATCCCACATTTCAGAACTCATCTGAATAAATAGATACACCATGCTTGTAGATGATCGAAAAACAACCTTGGTATCATCAGTTATCACACCGCAAGCTACGCGATCTCCTTGTGACCACATTTCATAAACCTGACTTCTTATACTACCTCCGCAAAATTCAATTTTTTTGTTCATATAAACACATGTTTTGACCTAAAAAAATATGTTTCTTTTACCTTATATTTAAAACTCATTATAAGTCATTAATATAATTTCTATTCAAAATAATCGTTTATTAATTTAATATTCCATTTATGTATTGACATATAGTTTAAGAGACTATTATAACATAATTTAACAAATTATTAGTTAAAAATAATACTATTTAAATTATATATTGTATAGACAGGAACACAATAATTGTAATATATATAATGCTAAATTATGTAATTAGAAAATTATAGATAGATAAAATACAATAATTTAATTAGAATGCAGTCTTAACAAGTAACATTATTCAACATACCAAACTGTTTTTTAGTCTCCACATTTCACTGCGACCCATATATTGATCTTTGAATGTCAGTTCAACTGAATCCAAAGCTACGTCATCAGGATTAACAACATTCATGAAGACATCTCCAAATGTTCGTAATTGAAACATGGTCGCTATATTGTTTTCAACGCTAATCGTTTCTCGGCCTTGCAGGTCCTCCTTGAAGGAAGTGACCTGAAGTAGTAGACGACTGAATTCATCATCAGGATGATATATCTCGACAACATCTCCAGTTTTTATGCCAGGATAATCCTTAGGATTGATAATAAGGTCTTCTCCACTAAAGTTCTTTTGATGCACAATAAGCTTAAAAAGCTTCATTTTGATTAAACCATTCTACATACTTCAATAAAAGTTGTTTAAAATTTAAGAAACAGATCATAACTACTATTTAAAAAAACTGTCAGTCAAATGGTAGTCCGTAGTAGTTTGTAAATACAGTCACAACAAGTGGAAATGGAACAAGAGAGAAACAAAAAATCTCAACTTATTTAAACTAGGTTATAAATGAATGTAGTTCACTGATTACATTTCTCTGGCTATTAAAAATTTAATTTAAATTAATATTTTTCATTTAATACTTTTAATTTGAAATAAACATATTTTCAATTTTGAGTTATATGTGTTGTGCGCATCTGTACGTTTTTTATCTGCATTTCACATATTCTACGCAACTCGCATAATTTTATGTTACTGTTGTCTAACCTATACCTAGTTTTGTTCAGATTTATAGGAGACCGTGTAGACACTAGACGCAGTGTAAACTGCTTGATAAGTTCATTATCTCGTTGGCAGCACTGAATGTTTACAAATATAGCTATTAATTTTTACTTCTTCAAGTTTTTTTCTTGCCTTTTGACGTATAAATACTGGACCTCTACAAATAGTACAAAGGTCAAGCTACGACATACAAGTACGCACAAATACAAGCTACAACTGCTACATAAGCTGTTACAAACCGTTGTATAACTCGCTGTTTCATAGATGTAGATATATCAACATATTATTCTTGTAGCTTGCAGCTTGTAACTCGACCTCAGTAGGAGCTTATATGATAGGTATTATGAATATTCGACTTTGTATTTATTGGTAGGATATATATATGGGAAGTGATATCTAAGTGCATAATATGCATCTTTTAAAAACAACCATTAATGTCAATAGCCGCAGTACAGTGCATAAGACATATTTGTATGCATTTTATAAGGGTGATACTGAATGTTTAACTTAGAATCGATCAATTGATCGCGATACAACTCAAAATTAGTGTTTTCCTTTTTTTATATTTATTATTTTTTATTCTAGAGTTGTATTTACGGATGTTTTCGTAAGTAAGCGATGTTTCGTTGAACATTACTTGTGATAAAGCATTTTCGATATTCTATTAACGGGAGTTTATAGATTTAGAAAACATTACATTTTTGCCGTATACTTATTGACGAGTTTTGCGATTCTCAAATTTTAATTACCATTTATTTAAAAAAAAGCTGGCAAAGTATTTACAAATAATTATTTCAATTTCAACATATAGAATAAAATTAGTTTCAAACGTTTAAATAAAATTTGTTGGCCCTGAAAAGGGCCGATTTTTTGTCAAAGTATTATATATATTTTAAGATTTAAGCTTTCTTTTCGGTCTTCTTGGGCAGAAGAACAGCCTGGATGTTGGGCAGAACTCCACCCTGGGCGATGGTCACTCCGGACAAGAGTTTGTTCAACTCTTCGTCGTTGCGGATGGCCAACTGGAGGTGACGGGGGATGATCCTCGTCTTCTTGTTGTCGCGAGCGGCGTTGCCTGCCAACTCGAGAACCTCAGCGGCCAAGTACTCCATCACGGCGGCCAAGTAGACCGGAGCACCGGCTCCGACGCGCTCGGCGTAGTTTCCCTTTCGGAGCAGTCGGTGGATACGACCGACTGGAAACTGGAGTCCGGCCCGGTTCGAGCGGGTCTTTGACTTTCCCTTGACTTTGCCACCACCTTTGCCGCGTCCAGACATGTTTCAGTGAGTAGTAGCGTTACTTGGGTCAAGAACGAAATCAACGCAGAACTGATGCTCCGGACACTTGGCAGCCCCCTTTTATAGCGTACGGCGGAGCTTCTCCGCTCCAACGGCTGCGGCTCTTGCCTCGGCGGAGGGGAGAGCGACGCGCGGTTGGAGCGGGACCACTTCGCCGTACGCCATAAAAGCGGGCGCCAACTCCCGGCCCGGCATTCGGTTCCCGACCGTCGAACGT
>UELU01144292.1:47573-73755 GCA_900490025.1 Megastigmus dorsalis | reverse complement strand
GTTCCATGGTATATAAAAACACTCAATTGATCCCTTCGACGTTTAGTTTGAACTTCTATCTCCCAATGTTGTAGCAGCTGGGCAAACTCCCAGAGTTCTAATATTATGAGCTGCAAACAATTGCGAATATAATGCGCCTCGACCAGAACGACACGTTCACAATTTTATAAAATATCTTTATCTTAATAAATAACTATATGAACATACTTGATGGCCCGTCTACAGGCAATTTCAGGTGCTGTATATCATTATTATTATAATCGTCATTATTTTCTTTAATATTTAGATGTCATAATTAATTTAAAGAAATTTAAACCATCCATGTACCTCATAAAAGTATAGGAGAATATATTTAAATATTGTATTCCTCTTCCTTAACTTTTTAAAAATGTTTCGACTTACTTATATAAATTTTGTGATAATAAGTGCGGGATAATATTTCTTCATGGGAATCAGACAAATTATCATAATGAACCAAAGAAAGTATATGCTGCTAAAATATATTTAGATAGTTTCGTGGCTTCACTGTAAATTTTACGTTGATGAAAATATAAGGCACTACCGTGTAGCAGTGGTGCCTAAAAATATTATTTATAATAATTAATACTTAATAATATGTGAAATGATTGTAGAACCCATGGGTTATTAGAAATATTATTAGAATAGTTTTATAAATTTTTATGCAAATTCAGCTTTTAAATCAGCTATTCTTCAAAAGATGTAATTGCTTGATTTACAGTTTTCAAGAGTGCCTGCATTAACATTTTGCATATTTGCAAAGATGAAACTATTTAAGTTATTCTTTACGAAACGATTAACTTCATCGATTCACAATTTTCAATAGCTCCACTGACATTTCGTATATTTGTAGAGATGAATATACGTAAGTTACTTTTTAAAAAATTATCACAATGATCGATTCACACATATATCGCACATTTGTAAAGATGAAAGTGAGTGAGTTAAGTACTCTTTACGAAAAAATTAACTTGCCAACTTACTTTTCATAAAGATTAAGCTGATCGATTTAGACTTAGGAAAAATTAAATTCTAAAGCTTTCACTTTTATAAAAGGGCAAACTTAGAAATCTTATACACATTCTGGCTATATTAGTCGAATATCTTGAGCGATTCTCTTGTGAGTATTCACAAGAATACTCACGCGATTATTTTTAATAGGGTATGTACATATCACATAGAAAAAAGTGAATAATCACTGTTTGAATAAGTGTAATTTTTTATTCAATATCGGATCGAATGTCGAATATTGAATACCGAATATCAGTTCTTGCATTGAAATAAGTGTTATTGCACATTGAAATAAGTAAATAGTCACTATAAATATGTAAAATGTTATTCTTTTATCTTAAACAGGAAAAATTGTTATTTTTAAAATTGTTAAAAAATCGTTTAACAATAACTTCTTAAAAAATGTTATAAAGATGTTACAAATAACAAAAATTTTAAGCGAGTTTGTAAGGCATAACACATATAACGTGTTTAAAGTCTTGATTAAATAATAAGATATTTGTTCTCATTGATAGACAATTAAATAAATATTAATACATAAGTGTTTAAAGTATCAGCTTTATTGGCCCTAATAAGGAATCCCTATTTTTTCTTATAAGTAGACTACTGTTATTTATAACGTGAATGGGTATCAACAGATAAATCTGAGTTAAATAAATGTTTGCGATTCCATAAACGTTTGTTGGTACATACTTGCATTTATGTACGTCACTCCGCGTGTGTAAGTGTATACTTGGAGGTAAATGTGTTTGTACATTACCATTGCTCAGAAGATAAACGTATATATCGCATATAAGGCTACACAACTAACAAATTCATCGTTCTCGTACATAACAATGAATACATATTAATCATTTATAATTTAAACAAATTTATAAGCATTGGAATAAATTACAATAAAAGTCCAATAAAGTTTATTTTTAATAATCTAATAAAAATGTAGTTCATATATATAAAATAAAAGAATGCACGATATTCTTGATCTTCATTTGGTAATTCTACTAAAATCATGTAATTTCCATTTGTTCTTAGAAAATTCTCTCCGTTCAAGCAATCATACAATTTATACATTTAATGTTAATAATATTATAGATAGTTTTCTTTATCATTATCTCATAAGAATGAGCAAATATGTGTAGTATACTCTTTCATTAAGAGTTTTATCTTTTTAATAATTTTGTATCCTGCTACAGATGTACATCTGCAATATGATATCGAATAGACTTTTATGTTTTATGTATAAGAGTTGTCTATAACGGTTTACATAATAAGCTTATTACATTGAAATAGACGGTAATACTTAGTTGGCCCTCTTCTGTGGAGTATTCGCTGTTTTTTTATTTACTTCTGTTATAAAGATGAACACGGATATAGATAATTGTGTCGCTCATGGGGAACCTTAGACTGAACGATTGTATAGATTCCAATATAACAAATATTTTCCAAAAAGAATTAGCACCCAAAGAATAGAATCTGGTCCAAAGGGAAACTGAGATATGCCTTACTAAAGTTTGAAAATATAAGATTAGCAGAATAGTTCCGAATATAGTCAGACATCAATATATACAGATATACTATCCATGTTAATTTTCAAATTTTAGCAAGTCATATCTCAATTGTCTTAATAGCTCATTCTTTCTGGAAAATGTTTCTTATTTTGTATTTTGCACTTACAAAAATTTACAAATTCAAATCAGAAGAATAATTTTTTATATCCTTTTCGAATATAGGAAGTATTTTTCTTGTGATTGATTGTGAATAAATAGATAAATTTCAAAAATAAATTCGTGAGTACCCAACATGTGTACACTGAGAAATTCTTGGGGCATCTGCTGTACTAAGGAGTACAACTGGTCTCCCAAAAGCATTGGAACAGTCGTACTTTCATTTGGGACAAATGAGCTCCTAAAAAAGTGAAACAGTTGCCTCAGTGCGGCACCACTTTCACGCTAAATGCGCAGGGCAACCATGTTTGGGGTATCAGTGCTCCTAAAATCGGGACAGCTGCTACCCCAAATCAAAAGTCCAACAGTCGTACTTAGCGAGTACAGCAGATACCCCAAGAATTTCTCAGTGTATGTAAATACAATACATATCATTGAAAATTATTACAAAAAATTATTTTTTCTAGTTTAATAATAACTTAAAATACTTATTACTTTTTGTTTTTTATATAATGCGATGGTTTTTCACTATCCATCGTAAATGAATATATCTATTTAATCATAAATATGATTAATAGAACACTTATTACGAAAATATGTTCTTTTAATTTCGTCACTGCAAAAGAAAATTTTATGCATATCATATTTTGCTTCCTTAAAAGGAAGCATGTTAATCATGAAACAATTTTTTTTTCAATAAATGATATATGATCGTTTTTTAAGCATTCCTACATAAAAAATAAGCAATTTTTTTCATGTGTGTGTGTGAATATATCTCAGGACTGGATAGACCGATTTTCATATTTTACCTTTCATTTTTTTGTTTATTTTTTGTATGGTCGCTCAAAAATATATATTTTTTATGATTGTCTTATATGTTATGATGAAAAATAGATTTTTATAATTTACTTCCTATTTATCCGAAAATAATAAATAAAATTTAATGAAATTTTTGTTCATAATCGGGATTAATATTCAAATTATATATAGTTAAATTTTTAATTGATTATTATGAATATAAAACGAGAAAAAATATATTTATGATAAAAATCGTTCTTCTACCGTCAACGGTAGAGATCATAAAAATTAATTAATCTTCATGATTAATATTTTTAGTATTTTTTATACCTCTTTCAGTTGTTAGGTTTTCGCTAATTAAAATAATAAAGAAAGAATTTATTTACGTTTTTCTATTTTTTCATTTTTTTAATAATTTATTTGCAAATATAATTAAAATTTTTTGTATTTTTTTGTTCTTTTTAATCAAACGTTATTTAATTAGATTTAATTGTTTTTTTTATTATTTTTCCAATGTTTAAAAATCGCTTTTTTTAATGTTTAAAATTTTATACTTCTTCTTTCATAAATGAGGCTTATAAATATTTACATTATACGTTTAAAAGATTTCTCAATTACTTATTATTTGCAATAATTTCCATTAAAATTTATTTAGTAGTTATTGTATTATTTTAAAAATGTATTTTTGTAGCTTAGGTTATTATTAAACCAATTTATTAATAATATATAACATATATTTATAAGATTTAAAATTGTTTTTCTTGATAATTTAATAATCTAGAATATTGTCATATTTATATCCTTATAATAATAATTATTACATTATATAATTATATAATTATCGAATGATTATTTTAAGAAGTCATTTCTTAAACATTACTTTATGGTCAAAATCAAAATTTATTTTCGCAAGCGTTGCAAAGCGTAATGGTTAAGGTTACGTGCGTTGTGCCCCGAAACGTGCCAGTTCTGATCACCGTCGTGAGGAAATTTTTTAAAGTGTTAAATTTAAGTTCTTGCGATAAATTGTGAAGTATGCGAACACAATAAATTTTAATGACGCGGTGAATTATAAATAGCAAAAAATAAATTTTTATTTTTCAAAGCCTTCTCCAGTGAAATTTGGTTTTACACTGAAAAATACAATGAAATGAACAATCTCTTTAATTGCTGCAATGATTAGTCACAGGTTCACAGTCCCCTACTCATAGCTGGTCGAAAAATTGTATATGCACTGCGAATCAGTGGATATTCACTGCTTTAATTTTAGAAAGCAGGAAATCAGCTGGCATGTAAACTTAAACAGAAATCTAATTTCTATTTCCCAGTTATGCCATTAAATTTTAAAGATTATTATTTAAAAAAAAGTTAATTCAAGTATTTTCTGGTTAGATTATAATATTAATATTAGTATTCATTCAAAATCATATTACATATATATTGAAATAAATTCTTAAGTTTAAAAAAGCTGAGTGCCAACGAATTGGTAGCGGTTTTTTCTTACAGAAACAGTTGCTTTTTATAGGAATAAGTACTACTCAAAAATATTATTTTTTTTTTTTTATGTCGACGCATCCTACAAATTCTTAAGCACTTCAATAAAAGATTTACTTACGAGGAAAGAAAACTCTACCAGGAAATGTCGTCATAGTCTTCTTTGTATTTATTGTTGTCATCAAAATTCAGATCTATAATAATGTATTGACTTTTCTACTCAATATGTACACCTGAAACACTATAGTTTTATCATTCATTCATACCCATTCTTTAAAATTTATCATCATTATCTACCTGTGGCGGCGCTAGTCTCGCGGTATATATATTAGCGCCATTCGCAAATTTAGCACGCGACTCAGTGTACAGAGAATTATATTGTTTTTTTATAGTAGTCTAAAGCGAGCTTATAATTAGTATTAATCCTAAAATATTTATATGTAAGTGTTAAACATAATAAGTATAATAAAAGTGTTCAACTGTGACAAATAAAAAAAATAACATGTGGTTAACTGGTTTAATTTTATTAGTTCTCACGCAGTTTTCCAACGCGAAATTCATTGTAAGTAGAATAATTTTTACTTTATTTATTATTTAGTATCAGTGGTAAAAATTGGTTTTATATTATCGTTAATTATAATTTGACTTATCTAAAATGTTTTTAATTTAAATTATTCGATTATACATAAAATATTTTTAAAAAGAAACTTCATCCTTAGTAATTGAAACATTCTTATTAATAATATTAAACAACTATAACTAAATATGTATGTCTTATAAAAATTTTCAACTAAACAGGGCCAAATGACATATTTTATAGCAGTGGAAATAAAATTTTCCAGGAGAGATTCTGTAAACGAGATAAAAACTTGTGACGAAACGTTGTTGTTGATCTTTTTTTACGATTCTTACCATGTATTATGTCAATGAATCTTATCACGTCTTTTAAGGAGTGCGCATATACTTCATCAAACAGTTCCGCGGAGATTCTTAAATCTATTGTTATGTGTTTGCTGTTACAGTTTTTACATTTGACCAAATAGCATTCAAAAGCTTCAAGTTTGTTTTAGAAGTAGCATAAGTGATATATTTTTATTTTATTAGAAAACAAACTATTTCATACCTGTCCATATGCTTGCAAATGGAATCCATTTATATTTATGAAATCATTCTGATTTTGGTATTGATTTAATTTTTTTTATAACTACTATTTATTTTTACATTGAATTTAAAAATATAGCAAACCGAAAAATAGAAGTTTGCACAAAATGTTTGTATACAAAACTTATCGTCTTTTAGAATCGGAATGTTGAACAACATGCAGTGCATAATAACAGAGAATGGAGGACTACAGTGATTACGGATGAACGTGAAAGTACGTGTTCATAAAAATCATTTTATCAAAGAAAATAATGAAGATGAAAATATTTATATTTTTAGATTGCGTTTTTGTTACATCGGAAACGGGATATTTTACGTACAAAGCAACAAACAAAAATGAATCTGTTTGTGGAATTTACTTGATGACTGATCCACAAAATGTGGTAGAAATTACTTTTGTAGATTTTGACGTTCCTTGTAATAATGAGAATGGAGTTGGTAATCTAGTACAGGTAAAGTGCATTAAACTTTAAAATAAAAATAAATTTCAATAATTTTTAAGAAAGATTAAAACATCTAATTAATAAGATTTTCAAATCAATGTTTCATTGACACGTCATAGTATATCATAGTATATAAAATTAAATGAGTTTAAGTGTATATTTGTTATTTTATTATCTTGTTATCTTTGGCATTTTTTGTCTTATAATTGAGTTTAGGTCATGACTAGGGTGTATACAATTTATAAACAGAAGAAAAGTATCTCGAAAAATTTGTCCAGCAATTGATCATTAGGAGATTTTTTATTTTAACAACTAATAACAGTTGTGTATTGACTCTGTTGTATAGTATTTAGATGGCTGGGAGCTTAATGGCGAAGTATTTCCAAATTCTGCAAGTATTTCAAGTTCAATTAAGGAAAACGAATTTTGTTCAGAAAAGCCGCCTACTAATAGAGTTTTTATAAGTTCACAAAATGGTGCCTTAATCTCTTATCGAATATCAGAAGTTGGAAAAGGATTCACTATATTAGTCGAACATAGAAAGCACACATCTCGTAGGTTCTATACATTCAAAATATTTTGTAGTCTTATTCATCGATAAATAACGTTCATAATATTTTTTCTTAGCTTGTAATATCATTCACATAGATGAACCATTTTTTATTTTAAAAAATTATGGAACTCGTAAGAACTGTTCAATTTGGGCACCTTATCCAACGTCATTCAAATTCAATTCTTATAGCGTTGGTAACTATCAAACAGGCCGCAAATCTCTAGATCAGGTTGGTTTAATAAAAAAATATATAGTACATTTTACTTTTTAAAGTCAAAAACAAAATAAAATTGTTGACTGCATTATTTCGTTCTATTGAAATCTTAATACATACGTTCACGAAATAAAACTATCTCTTGAATACTTACTATGTTTGATGTTCCTAGTGTTCAAACTGCGGTGATTGCATTGAAATTGGAGGAGGTGGATTAGATACGAATCATTTTGAGGTCCTCGATACAATTTGCAATAAATCAAATTTACAGGGTGAGTTTATGCATTCAATTACAATGCCTACTTCGAACAATTATCTTTTTAATCAAATATTTTATATTTAACTTACTACAATGTAAAGATAGCTATTCGTAAGCTTATCTTGCCATGTCTGTGAATACGTTTCCATCGAATTTGATAGAAACATGACGTATTTAAATTAATATTTTCACAGTCCGTGTTAAAAAATGTCTGTTATAATACTGATAAATATTTGGCCTTGATTATCTTATACAATTCTGGAAAAGGTCTAGCTACGGCAGCTATGATAGACTCTATATTTCTAATGTCATATTCTTGAAAAAGTCTGGTATAAATTTCCGGACTATATCCAGATTTTTGTTAAAACTTAATTATATCACAACTTATACAGAAAAACACAGGAATGCCCTGGGTAATGTTGTAAATATTATGTGATTTTAGATCCATAAAATTCCGTCCATAATTGACAGAGTTTTTTATGAAACTTTAATAGCATAATATATTATTACCGAGGTGGTAACAGAGAGTTTTTTCCAAAAATTAATCTCTATCTTTATATATTTTGTTCGATACAAAATTACGGACTCTAGTGGTAAGGTAGGAATCTTTCCGACTCTGGCACATCCCCGAAAGAATATAGACGTATATTATTAACAAACATGTATAAGTAACATGGGTATAATTCTAAGAAGGAATAATAAAAACAATTTGTACATAACTTTATAATATAATAATAAATTTAAAGATTTACTATTTATAATAAATGTAATGCGAATTCTTTGATAAAATCAAAAGTTGTATATGGATGACTATCGCTCGATTCTTAAACTTATGGTAGATTTTACTCTCGTATACTTATTTCATAGTCTTTGTTGACTGTTTATGTCTTAAGCACTCCACTTATAGAGGTAAAAATATAAGTCTAAAATTTTGATCAAGTTTTTGATGATCGATAAATTCTTTCCTTATTTATTTATGTATAAAATATATTTGTAATTTATGAAGATTGTGAAACAGAACTTTCCGAAAATATAAAATAAGAAATATAGAGTCTAGAAAAAGATCTAGCATAGTGGCCGTAACCAGACTTTGCCCAGAATTGTGCAAAGCAATCAAGGCCAAATAGTTGCCAGAATTATGCCAGATTTTTTTTTACTCGAGAACTTACATTAATAATTCTGCATTGCGAACATCGAGAGAAGATTCGGGCTTTAGCCATTCAGTGCGAGTAATAGTAAATAGCAGCTTTACTTCGGTCCATGTCAGGCAGCAGCGATACGGCAGGCGCGATCGCAATGCTGAGACCAGATTCGATACTCTCAGTGTCTGTGAGACAGCAAAACTCCAACAATTGGCTTAGTATAGCAGCAGCACCAAAACGGTGGTGCCATTGCAATACTAAATTCTTGATTGCTGCAGTGCGAATGTTCTCTCAGCGAAAACAATGAAAACTCATTTTGATATTATCAGAGGAATATCAAATAAATGCGCGTTTGTTTATTTAATTATAATATTTATAACACATGAACGTATAAGTTTCTATTGAAAATCAATCTTCTAGATCACTAAATATAAAAAAAAAGGAAAATTTGAATTTGTTTTCGTATGCACACACTGAATTTCGCATCCTGCAGTGTACAAATATTTTTTTAAAGTTTATCTTTTAATCGTTAATTTCGTTTTGTAGTCAGCTCTATATGTATTTTGCAAGCCAGATATCGAAGTTTAAAGATTTTGTGCAGCTGCAACAAAAATCTTAAAACATGAACTTTTTTCTTTAAACTGTATTATTTCGGCTTTCTCAGTTCGATTAATTTGGTAATAAATTTAATAAACTTATTTCTTACATCTTTTTAATTATGAAAAGAGATCATAAATTAAAAAGCCATAGCCCGGATTTTGACTGTCTTATGTCACGTATATATTTGATCTAATTGCTCTTTTGCAATTAAAATTCATTCTTTTTCATTTTTAATAATTCGATATAGCTTAGTTTACCTGCAACATTAATTGTTCATCACATACTATACTGAAATTTTAATTGATTCTAAAATTGCACTTATTATTTCATTTTTACAGGTGTGGAAGAAAAAATCTACTGTCCAACTACAACAATTAAATTAGTATCAAATGGAAATCATGAAAATTATATAAATATTTCAATGCGCTCAATTACTCCAGACGAAACCACAAATTTAAATAGAAAATATCAATGCAGTTTATCATCCATTAAGTAAAATAAAAAAAAATAAATTACCAAAGAAAAATACAGTAATTCTAATAAGTTGATTCAGTTATAACGAGATATGAAAAGAAAGAGATATAAAATAAATTAAAATTTTAGTTTTTTTCACATATCTAAATTATTTTTAAATAATCATGTATCCAACCAATATATTTTATATAATTGTCTAAATATTATTTTTGATATTAATTTATTTTTTTATCATTTGGCGTACGTACAAAACAAATATATATATATATATATATATATATTGAGTACACTTGACTCGTTCATTTCTTCTCTATCTTTTACTCTAATAGCTACTAACTTTATTGAGTTTAATTCCTAAATTTGCATAAGCATACTTATATCAATCAAAGATTTGTAGCTTCATAATTCCACGAAGGGATCATGTTGTCAAATAATTAATGAAAAAAAACAATAAATACGTATAGCTGAAATTTGATGTCACCTATACACATATTTTTCCAACAATTCACATAATTTTCATGGTCATGGTAAGTATTTTATAAAAAGTTTTGATAAATGAAATAGTAGCGTTTTTTTATGGTTTTTATTTTTTCATAATACTAATTAACCAGCTTTAATACGTAACATAACTTTTGTATAGATAATTTCAATACCTATTTGTTTCCCCCTAAGAGCAACTTTGTGATAGTGAAAAAAAAGACTTTTGAGATAATATTACATAAGTATATATTAAACACCGAGGAATCAATACATACTATTTTTAAAAAAGTTTATCTTTGAAAAAACATTTGTGTGCATATGCATTAGACGTCAAGTTATCCAAAAATAAGATAATAACCACGCCAATACGATCTGGTGCGCCTTAGCCACTATGAATATGATTATGTATTATCTCCCCGAGGCATTGCCGCTATACTTTTTTCTAAATCTAGAAACTCAAAAAGTTTCGCCGTACAAAACTGAAACTTAAGCAACCTAAAGTTTTCTTTTACATTCATTTTAATTGTTTAACCGTAACCTTAATTGTCAAAAAAACTTAATATTTGTACAGCGAAACTCTTCAACCACTCGCAAATAATATATTCGCACGAAACCCTTTGCGAGTTTATCACAGAAGGAAGCAATTTCCTCGAAACAGAACCTAATGCGGCCATTATGCTCACATTACTTAACGCAGTTATTAGTATCTTTAGATCTCAAAAAATTTTCGTTCCCCGAGCGCCGCCGACATAACTGTCTCGCACTGCCAGGATACCAAATGCATCCTCAGAATTCTCTCTTCACTCTCTCTCTCTCTCTCTCTCTCACTCTCTCTCTCTCTCTCCCTCTCTAGTCGGGCAAGTTCACATCGAGCACCATCCAGAAATAGAACAATAGGCGTTGCAACGTCGTCTTCCAAGCCTTCCGCTTCTGCTTCTGCTTTTACTTCTTCTTCCGTGCTCCACGTCTTCCCGTTTCTGGTTAACTCGGATGGAAGCGCGAGCAGACGTACGCGAAGGACTATCGCGAGTCATCACCGATCCGCAGAATATTACCTAGGTATGCATCTTTATTGGTGTTTTCTCCGCGCGCACAGAAGTCAAGCAAGTGCGCGTTCAAGGCGCCGCGACTCCGGAGATTTCAACGAACAGCAACTGTGCTTCCGAAGGTGCGCGCGCAACCCACCACCACACCGCATACCGCACATGCGCTACGTGATACGAGCTGAGAGGTTGCGGCTACTTGACGGGATCCCCTCGTACGCGCATTTTTCGTGCGAAGAGGATGCGCAAGGGTGCGTGAACAGTAGTGGCCGATAAGAGCGCCTGCGCATCTATGCCTTTTCGTCCAAGGCGGGGTTTATGGGCGGCTTTATCGCGTGCTTCTATTTGTGCCCCTTGAATTTGTAGCCAAGCGCATTATCTCACCATATTTATTTGCGGGATACGCGAGCGTGGCCACTGCTGATACCAGACCCTCAGCAAGGACTAATTAATCCGTGTTGTGCATGATACGACGCAACGATGCACTCTCTCCCTCCATCTCTCTCCCGTGCTCTTACTCTCAGAAGTGTGAACGAAAAAAATGATTTACAGATCCGAGGAAGATCTTCTTTGATGACTCCGCTGAAATTTATAAGTTACGTTAACTTTGTTGGGCTTTGATGTACAATAATTATGGCGTTTCCAACTAATACTTGAAATTCAGTATATGCGCCTGAAAATCACATGCATACTCCTTAGTCTTATCCATTAGGATATGATGTATGTTGTCAAAAATTAAGTAAAAGAATTATTATAAGAAACAAATTATAAAAATATACAAAGAACTTGATGTCTCTGTTGGAAAATATCATGTTTTACAACATGTTTTTTGGGTTGCAAATAAAATTTTCTTAATGGTACATCTTGTAAACATGTATTTATAAACGTAATAAAAATATGTGTAAATGTTGTCTAGCGGGCCGAAAGTACCACTTTTTATCATCTTCTCTCTGCTGTCAATTTTTCGGGAGTAATTTACACGAGTATGGACCTAGTGGCGTAATCTACTATTTTGTAAATTTCTTTATTTTTATCATATTCTATGTGTTATTAAATAATTTTAACTTATTCTTGTTCCATGTTTTCATCATGAGTTGAGTAAAAAGAAAATAGAAAGTATAATCGAGAGTTAGGTATTCTTTTATCATGTTTTTCGCATGAAAAAAACATGTGACTTTTTTCAACAGAGGTACTTATTTAAGGGTGCAAGCCACTGTTAATCCTGTAAAAAATATTAATAATTAATACTTTGGAACTTTACATATATTAACATAATATATTAGGATTTTTTTTATCCTAAAACAATATAAATTGTGATAATATAATACTTAATTATCACCACTTTTCAGCTGGATATTCTTTAACACTCCTCTTGTGCTCATTTAAGCTCAGAAGCTACTTTTCCGTAAGCTTTTTCAATGAATTTTTATACACATGACTTAAAATTTGGTGAAGATCATTGGAATATAGTATATTTTGGACGGAGTGTACTACATGAAAAATTGAAATTTTTTATTTTAATTGGCATATTTATATGTATTTTGATTATTTTTGAAATATTTTTGTACATAATGTAACTGAATTTTTTTTACCTTTTTACATATTCTGATACACTTATTCCAAAGTAAACCACGTTTCCATGAACTCCACCAAATTTCAAGTCATTTGGATGAATACTTAACCGACATACCTTACGTCAAATACCCTAAAATCACAAAAAAACACATTAGGAGAAAAATCAATTTAAAGTTTGGTTAATAATAAAATATATAAAATGTTAAAAATAATTATCTGGTCATGTCCTGGCCATCTCTAATAGTTTTAATGTAACATCCATATCATGTTTGGTCTCAGTGTATGCTAGATTGATCAATTACTGCCAGAAACTTATCTATAAAAATCACAAAAGCAATTAATATTAATAATATTAATAATCAAATAATATTTTTATGACAAATGCCCAAATGAACAACACTCAACTTTTTGTTCGAAGAACCAAAATGTTCCAATATTACCTACTGTGTCGTAACTAAATTGTACGGCCAAGATAAAGGCATGGAAATTAAATATTGACTTTAATTAGATGATGTTTACTGCCCTAAGTAATAAGACACATGATTAAATATTGTTAATAAAAAGGTTTCGAACATTCGAGTAAATAAATTTAAATTCCAACAAACCTTTTGAATGGAGAAAAATAGAGACAGAGAAAAAGGGAGGTTTGCATGAAAACGCAATGCGAATTGGCGCACGAGCGGAAAAATAACGAGCGTGGTAAAGGAATAGGTAGTTGAAAAAGGAAGTAAAAAGCTGCACAGGTACCAACAGTGTCGACGCCATCACGCAGACGGGTTGCGCAACTTATCACGGTATATCAGATTCTGTCATAACTGTCAAGATCACGGAGGACGGGAGAGCGCGAGCTCTCGAAAGTAGATTCCGCCAATAAATTGCCGCTTATGCAACGCCATCACCATGAAGCGGGTGTACCGCTTGCGGCTTCCATTTTGCTCTCCTCTCTCTCACTCCCTCCTTATTCTCAGTTCCTCTCTTTCTCTCGCACTTCCTTCCATCGCGTACACTCGTGCGCTGTCCAGTGCAGCACAGAGAGATCTGTCTCCCTCTCACTTGCACGTGCGCGCGCGTGAGCTCTTGCCCCTATTCGGGTCATCGTGCTTCAAGTCCTCACGTACAACCCATCATGTCGTTTTCTGCTTTTCTCTCAGGATTATCCTCCGCGAGTCGGCTTTTTTCGCATTTTATCAAATGCCACCGCAAATTCTGTAGAGAGAGAGTGTACATTCAATTATGCAGTTTACGTGATTGAATTGACTCCGCTATTATTATCAAGGGGCGCGGTAGTGCCCCGATGGCAAGTACGAGTACCGCAGGGCGCAGACGAGCCTTCCTATATACTTTGAATTGGCTTTTTAACCTCAGTAAAACTTTTTTCATATCTATTAATTTATTCTTTATAATAGTTTTTTTCAAATCTTGGGGGGGGGGGGGCCAATTGATAGATATTAAATAAAACTTTAATTTGAAGAAAGTTTCATGCATAAAGATTATTGCGTTTTTAAGCTAACGCAAATGCAAATTTTTGTACGACTATTTCCTTTCGTTAGATTTTTTCCTGACGCTGTATAGTTATAGAAGCATGTGCAAGACAAGAACAAGACCTTTTCTCGACGCTACATACATATAGTAAGTACATATATTTAAATTTATTTACATATTAGGCTGTTTTATTTTATATAAATATAATACAAAACTCGTCTATCGGAAGCTACTATTTATTAAAGTAGTTACAACATATCCTTCCTTTTATCAAGAGTCACCAACTATTATTATTTTTTATGCTAAGTACTTGCGAAGACAAGCCAATAAAAATACGTCAACAAATAAATTCTTTTACGTTTCAATTATAAATTTATTATTACTTAAAACATGAAATAAGATATTTATATCAATTTCATTGTGTATCTTCATGTCTTAATGAAAGAACAGAAGAAGAAATAAAGTGGGCAATTTTCTAAATTTTGTGATATACCAATGATTATGATTGAACCATCGCTCACAGAAGAATACTCCGTATTTTAAATCATAAATCAAGAAGAAGGAAAATTTATAAAACATTATTATTACGTTGCATGATAAAACCTGCCTCACCATGAAAATGCAAGTGTCTTACATTTGAATTGACTTGTTTTATGCTTGGTGGCTTCTTATTATGAGTTAGTCACTTGAAGGGAAGTATCCACTGTGACTCAGCTTTTTGATTCTACCTTCTCTGACTTTACACTTCTTTGATAATGACGAATGATATTATACAAGATTTTCAAGAAGACCAATAAAGGAACATATCACTTGGTTTTAAGTATAAATAGTATAATAATCACTCTTAGTGTTATTCTGGCTATATAAGAAGAGAATACATTTAAACTACCGTAATGGATTCAGCAATTCCAAAACTATTTTACTCAAAATTAATGCGTAATATAAATTATATACCAAAGTAATTCGCGAAAATAAAATGATATGTTCATATACCTAATTAAAACATTATCTCAAATTACGTAAAAGATAATAGCAAATGAATGATTTCTAATTTATTGTTGCATTTCGTTTAATCTACACTGAGAGAAGAATATATTTATAGTTAATATTTCTACATATTAAAAAAAATATATATTCACGAGTATTTGTTTGAAAGATGCTATATTATATAAGTATACCATTTTAATTTTAAATTAATAGTTAAGATACGATATCTGACGGAATAAATACACATTTTTCTCAACTGCGTTTACATTTGTTCTGAATAGGTAAAGTTCACTTTAATAGTTAAAATATATTAACAGTTACAATATTCTTCTCTCAGTTTATCATCCCCGTTACAATTGCATCTAATAAAATTAAGTATACTCTCTAAACTTTTTCTATTACACTAACAATAGTGTATATATCCTGATAGAAACGTTAAAGAGTTTTTAGCCAGTTATTAAACAGTTTTCTTAAGTATATTGAATTTTTGCTATTTATCTCTACTTTAACGACCCGTACAGTAAAACCATACACTAAATAATTGAAATCAAATACAAAACTATATAATATAATTCGCGTTATAAAATATTAGAAAGAATATTGTTCTCTTAATAGCCAAAAATATATGCTAATTCATAAAATCGATCACTGTGAAATAATGAAAATTCACTATAAAAACCTAGTGAAAAAAATGAATGTATTTCCACTGCTGCTTTATCGGTGAAATTTCTGCTGGCTTACTAGTCAAGTTCAATCTTTATTTAATGGCGGTAAATATATATATTTAAAGCTTAAACATTTTCGAAAAAGATCCGTTTGGAGAGTAAGATCGAACTTATGTCCTTCTGCACACGAAGCTGAGCCCTTATTATACCGTTGCGCCGTCATGACCTGTTACATACGACGGCTTCGAATCGACCTCACGACTTATATACATAATGCTATTTCAAAATTTGGTATTGATCTATAATTTTACTGTTAGATTAAATCAATATCAACTAATATAAAATATATAATAATATTCTAAATTCTTAATTCAACATTTATTGTCAAAAAATAACGTTTTTACCTGCATTTGAAACTATCAATTCTACCAGATATAGTAAATTATGCTTATATAAGATAAGTTTTGCTCCTTTTGTCGCGGCTGTTTAATAAAACCTTAATTTCACTAAATCAATAGTGATTTTTTCACTAAAATGACAATGAATTATGGTAATCATTTAACAAATTTGTGACTTTCGATTAATTTTCTAGTGAAATAATGTTTATTACGTAAATCAGTGAAATTTTCACTAGAATTAATTTATAAAGATATAGCAATTGTTATTTCACACTGTTTATATATATATATATATAATACTGCTTCTATCTGATCGCACGTAAATATTTACACGATTCGGGTTGTTCTCCAAGCGAAACATATCCAACCCAGCCGATCGAGCATTCGTCTATCCTACCAACTCAATGCTCAACCTAATTGGCCATGCTGCTCCCCGCACAATCGTCCCGCAGCACATCTATAACGCAACTAAATTCCAGATCATTTCCGCCACACGCACATAGCCACGCTTAGCCGCTATGCGACGGAGTCCAGCGCTTTACTCGCCGCGACGCACATCCACCACACCCGGGCCGCTATCCGCACGAGACAACAATATAAACGGATCGCGATGGCTCTCCCAGCTTCTTAGGTGCGCGCTTTTCCGCACCGACCCTTGCCCTCAGCGCGAATTGATCAGGACAATAATAATTTATTGCACAGCAGCGGCCACAGCGGTGGCGGCGGTGGCGGTGGTGGCCGACGCAGGTATGTGTGTATCGTTAGTGCGGCGTGGTCTAGGTGGTTCGAAGTGGTAGCAGTGGTAGTGGATGCGCCGCTCGCATCTAGATCTCCGGGAGGTGGAAACGGCTTCGTTCCTGCAAACGGCCTGGGAATCGAACCCGGAACCAGCCAACGCCGCTCGCGCTCGAGCTCTCCTCCTTCTCCTTCTCCTATTCCTCCTCCTCCTCCACCTCCTCTCTTCCTCGTTCTCTCTTTCAGGCAACAGTTGCTGCTGCTGCTGCTGCTGCTGCTGCTACGTCGTAGCAGTCCTTATGAAAGCGCACAGGATTCCCGAAGCCCTCTGCCGCTTGCGCATCCTCATGGCTCCTTCGCCAATTTCTGTGTGAGAGAACCGAGACCCGTTACGTGCGCGGCGTGTGCATACATTTTTCCCCAGACTCGTTTTCATCTTCCGCTGGCCCGCTACGTTGCGCGTATATATATTTCTTTCACCACTCTTTCTCTCTCTTTCTCTCTCTGCTGTGGCGTGGCTTGTTGGGTCGCATATCATCCCGCTCCCGCTGCCTCAACATCTTTCTCTTTATCTCTCTCGACTCTACGCCAATTTCGCGATTCCTGTGCGATCTCGATACGCGATATTCTGTGATCCATGAGAGAGGGTAGAGGAGCTAGACCGACGAAAAAGCATTAAAATGCATTCGCAGCCTTTAACACCTTTTGAATACCGTTTCTTTTTATTAAATTCGTCGGTTATCAGCCACTCGCATATTTTGCATGAATTGAAATGAATTCAAGAAGCTATATCTGCTGGAAACATTCCTTTGACGCTTCATGCTCTGTTTTTCATTTGTGTGTTGATGATTTGATGCGATAATTATCGTGTCTACCCGTCTGGGTCTGATATATGAGAATAAAATGCCATGTCTTCCAACTATAAAGTGTTTGAGGCAAAATAATCAATGTCGACAGTATGACTGAACCATGCATAAAAGGTGAGGAAAAAGTATGCTGGAAAAAACAAATGTCGAAACAAATGTGTTTGATGAATTTTTGTATTAGGTATTTTTATGTTTTTTAGTACAAAAAAATACCAGTATTTTAAATTTAAAAAAAACTTATGGTCTACATAAATAGTTCTTAAAAAGGGAATTGTTGTCTATAAAAACTAAACTTAATTGCTTTTTTTCCTGACATTAAAATTCAAAATGACCGAAGTGAAATGGAGTAATATTAGCGCACCCAAAGTTTTAAGATATATAATACCGTCAAGCAGCTGGTTAAATTATCAGTATTAAAAAATGGACCAATGCGTCATATAAATCCCTGTATCAAAATTATCTTGATAGAAATAAATATTTAATTTACTGCTTATTTAAAACTTTTTCATAAATATGGTTTTCCTGTGCAACTCCATAATCTCAAACCCTCATTTGCATGTATATGATTTCATTGTTCGATAATTGGGAACCTAGTTAAAGATAGTATAATTAAATATTTTATTATGGCTTGATTCGTTTTTTTTAATATATAAAAATAATTAATTGTTTTTTGGTACTATTGAAGAGAAATAAGTTGAATCTGGAAAATAATACAATTTAAACTTCAATAAAATAGCACTGCTTAGATCTTATTCTACATATCGATAATTAGTTGATCGGTTTGATACTCTTTTTTTTTAAGAAATAGGTATAACCAAATGGTTCGTCATTACAGTTAATGATAATAAAATGATATGTTCTTATTTCGTATAAAATAACTATTCTTTAATATTAAAGCAAATATTTTGATTTCTTTAGTAATCATATATATATATATGACATTTGTAACTTTTTATTGATAACTTTAAGCTTATATACTTTAATTGTTGGTTTTATTTTTAGTACTCAAAAACATATACCTTAAGAGTCTTTATGTTTCTTAAGAAAAATTAAATGGATGACTTTTTAGCACTTTCGAAAAAAACTGTAGTTGCTTGAGTCTAAAAATGGTTTTAATTATTACCAGCCAACTGCAATATACTTTTTAATATTTTAAAATTAATTAAAATATAGAAAAACAAGGAACCTACAAGATAATGACCATAGAAGTTAACCAATTGAATCCACTCTATTTTAAACTAAAACTTAGAAATATACTTAGCAGTAACTAAATAAATTTTTGATAATAGTACTTTTTGACACTGGTACATGATGAAAAGTCACAAAAATCAACTTACCCACCATTATTCTTTTATAAGTGCACGAAATTGCGATAATACAAATGTAGTAAGAACAAAAAGATGTCCTTTTGTGCAAATCGTTAACTATAATATAATTATCGATATACAATATCGAAATATAAAGATACAGAGTTGGCAGTTCCATACAGATATTCCAATTGCGCATGAAAAAAGTAGAAATTTTTTTGGTCCTATCGTATAAAACTGAACGATTCCCAAGTAGCATTCTATAACTTCGATTTCTGCAGAGCCGTATGAAACGATACATCGTTAATCATCTCTCCGCAGCGCGTATTAGCTCGCTTCGAATACGCAAGACGCAAGACGCATCGACTAGAGACACGAGAGCGGAATGAAAAAGCACAATCTTCGATTGCAGCTCTCGGTTTTCATGGCCGCAGCGGCAGCCGCGGCATAATTTTGAATCGATCCTCTACTTGTTGGTGCGCAGAATGCGTGTACAGAGTTGAACAGAGAAAAAGAACGAGAGGGAGAGGAAGGGAGAGAGAGAGAGAGAGAGAGAGAGAGAGGGCCTGAAGCGACGGGAGGAGCTTGATGGGGCCTCGAGTAATGAGCATCAACGCGGGAGTGTTTGCATTCGTGTACGTGTGTATGCTCGGGCGCAAAGATGGCAGTCGGACGAGCTTTACCTAGTTTCTTCAGGGTGTTTCTTGCTGTCGAAAATAATCTTCCGGTGTGCATACGCGTGTCAGTATTCCATCTGTATATGTATTATATGTGTGTGCACAATGTATATACAATATTATACGTATGCATATAGGCGGCTCTAGTCTAATGGGCTCGGGAGAGCGCGCGCCAGGTTGCGAGCAACGGGATACACAATCGGCCTCCTTTACCTCCGAGTGCGCTCACGCCACACAGCCAAGGCTGCAGCGCTTTTTCTCGCGCGCTCTTTCTATATCCACCCATCTCTCTCTCTCTCTCTCTCTCTCTCTCTCTCTCTCTCTCTCTCTCTATCTCTCCCTTCCTCTCTCTTTCTCGTGCATATTTCTGACCGATACCTATTTGACAGACGGCAATGCTCGACTTTAAACTGTTTGTTAAGTGTCGGCCGAGAGCATCGCGCTCGCTTTAAATACCTCGCCGGGTGCACGAGGTTGAATGTATATAGCTATATAGCTGCACATTGATTGTCATATCTGACAGAAAATGCCCCGATAGCTAACTTACTTGCCTAGCGTTCTGCGTCCATCCTCGCTTTTGTTTAGGCTTCTACGGCCTACTAGTGAATGAAGAAACCTCTGCATTTGCTTTTAGGTATTTGTCAAAGATTTGTACAGTTCTTTGTTACACTACCACGAGATGATACTTCTAGACATATCGCAAAAGTAGCACGGGCAAACTGTCATTGTCATTGATAACACCAGCAGATCGTCAGTTCTTTCGGATCTCTTCCAAGGGGAGTATTTATTCAGTTATACGGAAAAAAGCATATAAAATAGTGATCAATAAATTAGTAAATGATTAAGGAGAAAAACTATAATAGTCGTAAAAGTAACTGCGTGTTTGAGATTTAGAGAAAATTTAATGTTTTATTTATCATTTTATTTATTGACTCTTTTATCTACTAAATTTTTAGAATAATTAGTATATATAAACAATTCAGTTTTATAAGATAATCCATACATTTGAATAATTGTAAATTTCATTTAAACTATAATATTGATATTTCTAAGAAAGTATTTTAAAATAGTTTCTTAAATTTTTTAATACATTGGTTTGATCTAAAGTTAAGGTTATTTTGTACATAACTGAAACGTGTCAGTTGTCGTGAGAGTCATCGATCTACAACAGATACTTTGTTGCGCAGAAAATCGGCGGATAATAGTTCATTTAATCTGGACTGATCTTGTCCAAAAGTGGTTTGTTCTTTACAAGGGAATCACAGCCGCGGTTTGCTTTACTGCTGTAAGCGTACTTAAGAGGATCTTGGGAATCGACATGAAGTCTGCACCATTTTTTATTTTTTACACAGTCTACTGAATCGCCAAAGAGATGAATTACTCTTTTACACATGTTTTTTTCATGAGGAATTAATGCGTGTAGCTTTTATACGGACACGATCAATAAAATTTGTATCCACATTCGTCTCCTATCCTTTTTCGTAACTATTTGTTTTTCTAATGAATTGTAAAATATATTCAATAATGATCAAAACTTCTGTTACAACTATGGAGATGTACTAGTTAACACCTCAGTATAATGATATAAACATCAAGTGATTTCAGTTTCATAAAATGCCATTCATAAATTACAGAGATTTTTATCTTAAAAAAATTCGTTTATGATTTACAGAAATTTTGGAAGGAATTTCAAGAAACTGGAATCACATAAAGTTTGGATCATTGTTGTTAAATGCAAAAATCGGTACGGTAGCAATCTTTCTGACCCTACCATATATCCTTAATATTGAAATATATATATATAACCTTCTCACATTCATTGACTGATGAAATTTGGAAATCATCTGCTATCTATTATTACTACATAAAGTTTGAATTTTTTTCTTAGTAGTTTCTTGAAGAAAATATGAATAGATTTTATTCATACCTTGGTTATAAAGTAACATTTAGTCAAACATGAAAGAGCATATTAGCTTTACAGATTCTCCTCTATATCTCTGGAGCAAAGCAACCTTGCCGATAGGTAACTAAATTTTTTATGCTAAAGTTATGGAACTTTTAGATTATACTTAATTACAGGGGATACAGAAGATGCAGCTATATGAATTTCTTGGCGCCACAGATCTTCTAAGGTAATTAAAATATTTCTTTTTTCCTCACTTCAGTTAAAAAATTTTAACAGTTAAATACCCTATGTTCCGCCAATAACTTTGCCATACTATATTTTTCATCGGAGTGCAGCTGTTTAGATTTTTTCATTGGAATGAACTCGACTCGAAGTCTCGCACCTGACGAGTTTATATTCTTTCATCTGCGGTTAGTTTCTCTATACAAATCGCAGGGTTGATTTCAGGAGAATATCTGAGACTAGAAATTTTTCCTGATAAATGCGGTAAAGTGCATAAAAGCGGTGGACGCACATGGCACAAACCATTTTCTAAGCAATATAAATTAGCATTCGAATTCAACTAGTCTTCAGGCACATCTATATGAATGTGCAGATTTATGCGTATATGCAAATAAAGAGATAAATAACTCATTAAATTTTAATTCATTTTACGAATAGATTTTATAGATTCTAATAATAGTTATACTGGCAATAATTCAACGGGTATTTTGAGTGTTTGCAAAAAAAATTCGTTTAAATTCAAATGTATTCAAGAATACTTTTTTATTGCAGTAATCTTTATAGAAGTTTATTCAATAACTTTAAATTATTTCATTGTATTAGCTTTTAAAGCAAGTGTAAGTTTTGGGTGTTATTGAAGTGATCTCATTATTGGGCGTACATTGAGCTATGAAAATTCATGAAATCCACTTAACTGTTAAAATTTTATTTCATTTCTCTATTCTTACTAAAGTAATTCACTGAATTATAGTAGACCTATAGAGCGCTCTTTTACAACTAAAAAGAAAGTTTTGAAAAATTTTGAAAAGATCTTATCTTGCGTATTTTGACCTGTTCTTTCGAATGGTGAGACTTATTTTTTGTTAAAACACTCTTGAAAAAATATGGCGTGTTTTTCACGAAAAAGAGTGAAAAAATTTAGAAATTTTCAACTATTATATAAAAAATTTAGAAACTTTAAAAATATTTTAGAATCATGAAAAAAATTTTCCCGTAATATTTGAACATCGATTACACTTTTTTGCAGTATTTTGAATTATTGTCATTACATTTTCCTTATGAAAAAAATTCATAAAGTTGAAAATTTACAAATTTCTTCGTTTTTTTTTCGTGAAGAACACGCCAAATTTTTTTGCAGAAGTATTTTAACAAAAAATCGGTATCACCATTAGAAAGAACAGATGAAAATACGTCGGATATAATCTTTTTCAAATTTTTTCAAATCTTTTTTTTAGTTGAGAAAAAGCCTTAAAAAAGTTGTTGAAAATTCGGGGACTTGTTCGTTAATGGATTAATAAGAAATAGATTATGTCCTAAATTTTCTTATATTTTACTAGAATCTCACTTCACTAGAGTTTCACCACAGCCGACGCATCGGTAGCGCTGTCACGTAGATTTATTTTTAATGTAAATAAAATTGTTCAGGTTGCGAACAATCGTGCTGATGTATTTAAATTATTGATTGAGGAATTTTTAGACGATACATTATTGACAAGATAAATCTATTTTTTTTGTAAATGAAGAGTTTAATAATTGTTTACAGTTAAAAAATATTGTTTCTATTGGATTTGTGTATTTTTAGTAAGTTGAGTAGGGTTCGAAAAAAGAAACCAAAACGTTGTGATTTATATAATATAATAAAAATAGACAACATAGCCAGTCGTTTCATTTATTTATTTTGTAATAATAGCTGTCAGCAGAGTCAAAAACTATATTAATAATTCATTAGACGAAAAATTTTTTTGAAGCATTTTTAGAATTGCATCAAAAGATTACTATAGTTTCTTCTAAAATTTAGGAGATGGACAGTCTGTAACCAAATTACTATATAGTTTATAATGACTACGGGAATTTCAAATTTTTAAACTAGAGATTTTAAAATTAAAAATTATAAATTTAAGTTCAAATTTTCTCTGGGTGTATAGATATATATTTAATACACTATAATTTAAAGAATTTAGTATTGAATTCTTATGATGCATATATCATCAGAAAGTGTATACAGGAAACACGGAGGAAGCAAGATGCCTCTTACGCAACCGAGATAATTAGAAAAATTGACTTTTCTACTTACACTGATCCTCCAATGCGAGTAGCGAGTTACGGCATCTCACGTCTTCAATTCCTGCACCATTAAAAAGTGCTCGAACGACCAGCAGCCTTCAATGACTAACAAAGACCCTATTTAAATACCTTTTCGAATCCCCAAGATACGTGCATGCGCCTAATATCCAATTCGCTCAATTAAAGACTGGTGCCCGAGCATTTTACATCTGCATTTATTTGCCACGGAAAATCACGGATTTGTATTACTGTAATGAATATACATACGCATAAAGGTATTCGCAGGCTGATATACGGACTACCGTAGTTGGTTCGTCATCTTAAGGCTCACTGGGCACGAGCGGAATCCCCCCTCTATCTATCTCTCTCTCTCTCTCTCTCTCTCTCTCTCTCTCTCTCTCTCTCTCCCTCCCCTTGTCTCTGAATATTATACGAAAACAGTTCCACCTCCATCTACGGGAATGAAGGGTACTCGTAATAATTAAACGACGATAAAGGAGGCTAATAAATTCATCGGTCTACGACTTAGGAGTATCAAGCGCGGCGCGCAAGAACTGCTGTCAGGCCACGTTATAATCCTCGGCTCTGGGCTGCATATATGCACTCCTTAGGTTCTCTTTGCCTCTGCGCGTTCGATATAAAACGACAGGCGCTCGGGCTCGTTCGCTACAATAACTTAGCCATGCGCGCCCATCATCGTGATAACGGATGTTTAACTTTCTGGATTCTGAACTGCTGGCGGCGCTGCTTGAAACTTTGTATTTCGCCATTTTTTTGCTTGTAATACGTCGCTGCGTATATTTATCAGCCTTGTACGGTGTCATACTAATTGCTTAAAATTTACACCTACAAGATCGTTTATTGAATATTATATCAACCATGGATCTTAATAACACACCGCACCTTTAGTGTAATAATTGCATGATCGAAATAGTTGCAGCTCAAATTTTATTATTGGAGCATTAAAATACTTAATTTACGTGCTTCAGAAAAACCGTTACATACATGGATTCTTTGAAAGCATGCTGTGACAAAATATTATTCCAATTAGCATAGTCCGGCATTTGCAACCACCATCTCTACTTTTATATTTGTAATTGATGTACAAGTTGGACGTTCAAAATGATTATCCAAAAAATTTTTAAGTCGATCGGCTGAATTAAGATTGTATACATGTCAATTTTACATTTTACAGATTTAGTAAATTATTATAGAAAATATGAACCAACAAAGAATATACATAAGAATTGCATAAAGTACAGTATTTAAGTTGATAGTATGAAACTCATATCATTATTTACATCATGGAAAAGCATTCTGTTAAAAAAATGAACTCTTAACTTATTTTAATTATTTTAATCTTTTTATTAATTTTTTTAAATAATTGATAAAAAATGCGAGTGAGACTACAGAAACGTATCCAATAAACACGCAATTCTGAATGTCATTCTTAAAGCTTTTTTAAAGAAACCATATTTCTTATAGGTATCTTTTGACTGAACATTAGAAAGCTTTAAGAAATCTTTCAACAATAACATTTCTTAAAGTTTGTTGGGTATTTCAAATAAGAGCAACGTCTGAAGGGCAGTCAAATTAAATTCGCGAATGCATCATATAGTCCGTTCCCTCTTAAAACTTATTTCAAATTTTCGTAAAAATGTCTTCTTGAAAACGAGTTATACCACTAAACTGTTTTACTGATCGAATCTTGAATAATTTGTTATAATTAAATAAATACTTGAAATAATGAAAAACCTAAATGCAGGTGCACTTAGTCTATGAATTATCTACCATCTGGCAAAGTTTTAAGTGAATATTTTAAAGACACCCTAAAAAATTCTTGTTCCGAAAAAATTCGCTTATTTCGAAACAAGACTTTTTGAAAATGTCATTGAAATATTTATTTGAAACTTCACTAGATGATAGATAATTCATAGACGAAGT
>UELU01144292.1:7626-39256 GCA_900490025.1 Megastigmus dorsalis | reverse complement strand
GGGGGGGGGGGAGGAAAAAAGGAAGTAACAGAAAGCAAATCGTTCAACAGATATATCCGCATAGCAAAGGGCATAAGTGGACAATGATGGGGCAGCAGCAGCAGCCTCCCCGATCAATGAGCTACACCAAAACTATATACTCGATAATAATCGAAAGCTCCGCCGCCCAACTTTTAACGATAGATCGCCGAGGAGGAGGAGGGACGAACGCGCGGCATTATCGCATGGGGGTACTTGTGTACATATACGCTCGCGGGACCAGAAGCACCGCGCAGCCGGAATAAAGAAGCACCGCCGCCGTGGCTAAGGCACCAGCAGCAGCACAAGCCCTGACCTTCGACGAGCTTATACATAAGGAAGCAATATAACCCCCGGCCTCTGTGTGCCGCCGCCGCTTCCATATCCTCTGCTGCTGCAGTCATTAAGTGCAGCGACGCGCTCGTTGTTGTTGCTGCCCCGCCGATAAGTCGCGACTCGCGCGAATATATACCGTCCGTCCCCACGAATGCGTACGCGCTTGTTCCGTTACGCAGCTTCTTCGGCCCGCGTCTATATATATATATATGTACATACACATATATAAAGTACGCAAGCGCGCGTATATTTATAGGAGGCCGCCGTCGCGAGGAAAGCTCTTTGGCCGCGGCGCGCGACTGCAAGTAAAAGTGGACCCCTCGCTCATGCGCATTCGCCACTGAGTAGTGGCTACACACTCACACACACATATCTATATATGTATATACATGTGTATACGCGGCTCACGGGAGGTCGCCAGCGCGTATAATGCGATGCTGGACTGGTAGCGCAGTTGCTGGCGCTCTGCGGCGGTCGCGCCACAGAGAAAGAGAGAGAGAGAGGGAACTGGCCGCTCACAAGTCGCGAGCAAGGAAGCGATTGTTGCTCCTGCTGCTGCTGCTGTTGGCCATGGTCAAGGTCGCACTCTCTCCCTCTCTGTCTCTCTCGCTCGCTCTTATACCAGCTATTATGTATATATATATATATAGACGCTACCGCCATGCGCGCGCGAGCGGCTGACTTGTCTTGCGAGATGTCTCTTCACTTCGCGTTTCTTGTCTCCGCGTGTGTATATGTATACGGCCGTACTCGTGTACCTGCAATTTCGCTTGATCGCTCTTTCACTCTTTTTCACCGAGGTTGTTCTTGCAGCGGTGCGCCGCGGGAAAAGGGAGACTGACTCGCTCTTGCGAGAGGAGGGCGCAGAAAACACTAATAATTGAATCAGTTGTTTGTGGAACGTGACCGAGAGCCATTACGTCAGGCTTAATTCGTTCTCTTCGCGGCCGCGCTTCATCCTTGCTGTATGGGAATTTTCCGGAAGTGGATTTGCACGGAGATTCGCCGGACTTTTTGCAATAGCGCGTGCCAGCCCGAGAGATTTGACTTGGCCGAATTACGTGCGCAAACCCCTCACTGAGGCATAATTAAGACAATCATTACCCTCTACTCGCTACTTTTTTTTCTTTTCAATCATCGGGAAAATCGATTTATAATTACCGTCTTAATTGAATACTTTCAAATTATCACAATCGATGCCTTATTTCAGTCTAATAAGCACGCACCTAATTGAAACGAATGTAATCAATAAAAAATGATAAAACGATAGGAAATTAATTTTTGATGGTGAATTAATTTGATTGAGCATGAAATGATGTTATATCAGTGGATCATCAGGTATAATATTATCGCCCTAAACGACATGAATGGTTCTGCGCTTGCACGCGTTTTACGTGCAGCCGGTATACAGAGAGTGTATATGTATAGAGACACGGATTGTAGGTCACTATATTAACTTTTTTTCTGTAATATATAGCGGGGCAAGGTCACGGTACAGCGATTTTTGTTTGTCATTCTTCTTGAATAAGCGATTATTGCACGCCCACCAAGCTTATGTATACGGTACAGCTTATTTTAGGTAACTGCATTCCATTGTGTGTATTTAAAATATGTAACGTCACGAAAAACGAATTGGCTACTTTGTACGCAGAATGTAAATAAGTGAGGTAAATGGATAAAATTTTTTTTCAACATTTTAAGACTGTAAGATTAATACATCATTGCAACAAATTTTTTGTTAAGTAATACTACAAGTACACACAGTTCAAGTTATGCATTCACTGTAGAAAATGAACGGTTTCAGTAAATATTTCTTGAAACCCATCAATGAAAAAAAAAGTTAATCCAGTGAAAAATATATAAAAACTATATGCAATCGTTTCCAAATGTGTTTTCATCGCTATCAATCGAGGAGATTCCGAAAAGCAATTGATTTATTTCGCGATATCTATTGGGGCATGCAATGTCATGGTATAATAGCAAAATCATTTATGGATGAGACGAGTTGTCTCTGTAAGCGGTAAATTTAAGAAGACTTTTTCTCTCTCTCTCTCTCGACTCCTTTCCACAAGAGAAAATTTTTATCCGTCTTTGTCGCCCTCTCTAGTGGCGGCAAAATTATATCTCGGACAGAAAACCGTCCAAGTACCGTATCCCGAAAAACACAGCATCAGCAGCAACAGCGACGTATATATATATAGACGAGAGACTCAAGATCGACAAAAAGCATCCCCAATATCTATATAGATTCGCCTGGTGCTCGCGTCCTCTGCGGCTGTTCCAAAAAAGTTCTACTTGCCACGAGTATAACATCGTGACAAGTAGTATATCCACGTGTATACGTATATACACCTACATCACGGACGAGCAACCGATCAATGACCTCCCGCTACATGAGATAGAGAGCGAGAGAGAGGTTGAGAGGAGAGCACGTCGTCGTCCTCGCGGTCCACGAGGACGCGCTCTCAATAAGAGTCGGCCGCCGCTGCCACGAGAGAGTTCACGACGCGTGAAGTTTGCGCATAAACTTGCGCGACCATACGCCCATCCTTCTCAGCCCTGTACTATCTACTCTGTCCTGCTATATGCCTTTCTCTCGTTTTTTCGTCTCTCTGTTTTTTGTTGAGTTCCTCCTTTTGAGCCGAGCCGCAAAAGGAGGAACTCGAGAGTCTGTCTATGTAAGTGTGCAGTGTATGTGTGCATGGCGATATGTTCCGGGCGGTTAGTCAATTCCAGAGATGGAAAAACGTAACGTCTCTCGAAGTGCAGAAGCTTCGTTCTTTTTTTTCTTCTTTTTTTTTTAACCACCGCAAAATATTGCTATTTTCTCACTATTCCTCTTCTTTTCTCACGTTCGCTCGCTCTTCGTCTTCCGTACGTTTCTATTCTCCCTCTCGGCGCGCTGCGGACTCGGATTTCTAAGCTTTTAGTGAGGAGAGAGAGAGGGGGGGGGGAGAGGAGAGTATAGGGAGAGAAGCGAGCGAGCGATTTGCGTCAAATTAGTGCATAGTTAACGCCGCAAATGGCCGCTCCGAGTAACGACGTTTCTGCTCCAGGAAGAGACGTAAAGTCGAGCGCGCGAGCGATGTCGGTCTTGACTCGGATCACTGACTCGACGACTCGCGCAGCCGCTTCACGTCGCATACTCACCTCGCAGCCTCTCTCTCTCTCTCTCTCTCTCTCTCTCGCTCACCACCACATAGCCATCTCTCCGTTTGCTCCAAGACAGAGATGACTTGTGCCTCCAAGACATTTTCTAATACGGATATTTTTACGTGCTGCGCTTTTCATCTTGTGGACTGAAAGACTGAGCGAGATTGATTGATAGAGGCGGAAAAAGGGGAGAAAAGGAAGAAAGAGAGGGCGGAAGAGAGCGACACAGAAAGGAGAGAGAGAGAGAGAGAGAGATAGAGAGAGAGAGAAGAGAGACAATGAGCCTGTGCGATTATTTACGCGCGTACTTCGGAAATACGTAAACAACGACACTCCTGGAGATAAAAGGACTCTTAATTAAAAGCTAAAGTTTATCAATCTAACTATACCTTATGTCGTTAGAAATTGACCATTACAAACTTATTATTCTTGAACTTTTGTGCAGCAGTGAAAATATTTAGATAATTGTATGGAAATTATAAAGGGCTCTCTGTTACTCGGAACTAAAACTTTTATTAGAATTTATAAATGAGTAATTGCGCCAATACGTCGAAATCGGTCTATAATATCTCAATAAATAGTACATGTCAATTTTATAGAATACGTTACGTAAAAGATATGGAATAAAATGTAGAAATATGCAGTCATAAATATGGACTTATGAATATGCATACAGCCTTCTTACTGCAACAGATTTGCTTACAAGGTCAAATCGTTCTTCAGGAATTTTGTTGTTCGAAACGCAGTAAATATATTTTACGGTAGTATAGCTCGCTTCTCCGCGCGATGATCGAAGAACCAAAAAAAAGGGTCACTTTACGATCGCGCCCTGCTATTATTAAAGTGTCTATGAGAGACAATGAAATTTCTTATACGTCCGCGCCCACCGAGAAACAAGTAGCTCAAAACTCTGGACAAAAAAAACGTTCCACGATCTTTAAATATAGCAAGTGCTCTGACACTTGATTTTACGCGAGTTTTACGATGCCGAATTTTCTGCGAAGCCATCGTAATGCATATTCCACGCGGTTGCCGCTTTATCCTCTCGCGGCCGCGCGGCACGAACAAAAAATATTCAATTTCCTCTTCTTCGGAGCCGCTGAATGACAAGCATCATCATATATTATTCGAAAGTAATAGCCTTTAAATATTAAGCTTCCAAGTGACTCTGAACCTCTGCTGAGCACCGACAGCTTCCCTTCACCGAACTCCAACCTGTTGTACGAAAGAAAATCTCTATTCGGTATGAGAACTACATGTTCAACTCTTCGCTGGCAAAGTACCCGAATGCCATGGTCTCGCTCAATTTCCTCCCCTTCCTAGCAGATACGAATCTAGAGTGCGACGCAGTATATATATATATATAAGCTGCTCGGCAGGAGCGACGCGCAGGCCTATTGGCTTTGTTCCCGCGGGGCGGCAAAGCTCGCGAAAATGCGAAGACAGCATACTGCTAGAGGAAGCAATCGCGTGCAGCGCTGCACGCTTCGCGGAATTGAATTAATCAAGCGGGGGTCGCCGGAGCGCTATACTACGACGGCGACGGGGCGGCGATCCAAGCTAAGAGCTGCCGCGGAGCTCTCGAGAGCTTGGGTGTTAATTAATAGGGATGTGTGTATAAAGGGCCAAGGGAATTATTATAAAACGTGACTCGTCGGATGTTTCATTATCCTCGTTCAGCGCGTCCATGCACACTGGCTGCTGCACCCCCTTGCCGGCAGCAATACGGCAGGGACGATATTCGCGATATCGCCGGGGCGATTTTTCACTCGCCATGGGGGACAGGTCTCGTAATAGAGAAAGAGAGCGTGGCGGCGGCTGCGGCGACGACGACGGTGGACGAGCAACGAGAGGATGCGAGAGAGAGAGCCACATAGAGAAAGAGAGCAACACCGCGCGCGCTTGCCAAGGCTGCCTATAAGACGCTGGGGGGTAAGGGAGAGATCATCAGCCGGATTAATCACTGTGCTAAAGCGATAAACGGGAATTGCGTCAACCTGCTGCTGCCGCTGCTGCTGCTCCCTCCGACCGACGGCTTGTATAGCTGCTGAGGGGAAAAAATACCTGCAGCCGCGGAGAAGAGCTTATTCATTTGAAATGATTATTAGCCCTAGTGATTGGATAAAGCACGGGGCGCTGATCTAGATTTTTCCGATTATATCAAGATGCGTTTATTGTGGTGTAAGAGCTGCAGCCTTTTTCTTCTTCCCGGAGCCATGAGGAGTTAATCGAGAGGGATGGGACACTGTCGTCTTGCTTGTTTTCATTATAATTAGAGTTTCTCTCGAGTCTAATTGATGGCGGTCCCCTGACATGATGCTCGTTTATAGCTTCATTCGAACATTCCCATACGTTGCACAACACCTTTTTTTGCTTGCGAATGATATATTTGATGGATCACTCAGATGTTAACCGAAAATTCGAGTGCAAATGAGGATGCACCTTGGTCCCAATTAAGTTACAAGGTGCAGCCTTGTACTTGATATGCGTGGATTAAGTAGTAACAGACGAGCATAAAAAGACCACCGATTTTCAGTTATGAACTGTAGCTCTGGATTACATTGTAAATTGATATATACGTTATTCTAAGAGTTCAATGGCCATGACTCGTATAAAGCAATCAAATAATTATTATATCAGAAAGCTGAATCGATTGATGCGAGAAAAATTGTATAATATAAGTATGATCTGACACCAGGCAGGATCTTGAATTTTCCATACAACTATAGTTCTCGCTTTTAAATAATCTGATTATTTGATAACAGCTAGTTCAGAAACAAATAGAACTTTATAGTTTCGTAAATTTTATCCCTATAATGTCTCTCCAAGTCTTGTCTAATTCCAATTATAAGAGATAGTTCGCGATGATAAAAATTCTGAGTTTTCGAGGAACATGAAGCTTGACAGCAAGACCTAAACTTAGGCTATCACACACACACACACACACACACACACACACACATATATAGTTCGATCGCTTTTCTACATATAGTAACCGAAAGTGTTATAAAATAGTTTCTGGAATACATTTCGTATAAACACTACCTATTATTCCAATCTAATAGGATTCTGCTTTTAAAATATTGCAATGCAAGAAGTTTAAGACTCGCGATACGAATATTGCAGAATTAATGCAACGAATACGTTTAAAGTTTCTTACAAAGTCCTGGATTTAAGTATACACTGCCGTCTATAACTAATACAAATTGAATATTTATGCATACCACAATGATGGCACTAATTTTCGTTAGCGCAAAGTCGCGTTACCACGCGCAAATATTAACCTAGATCGAGTAGTATTTGTTCCAAGTGCAGCAGCAAGTTCGCAACAAGTTGCGTGCACTTAAAAGCTGTGCGCGTCCATATAGCTTTTTTTGTGCTCCCGAACCAACGGATTTTACAACTAAATTAAGACGCGATGAACGCAATAACTTAAGGCTTTTAGTGCAGCTGTAGATGGTTACAGTTACCGATATTAGAAAAATGACGTTTACAATCCCGTAGTCCGAGAAACCCGGAGCATTTGCTCCATGTGCGCATTTGCCCGTTAGCCCGCGTTTACGAACATTCCTTGCGCTCTCTCTCTCTTTCTCTCTCTCTCTCACTGGCTTTCTTGAGTACGATTATAATTATATCCGTAAGTAGCTTGAGCCAATCATTCCGCGTATTTCATTTGAATTTTTACGTCGATGATCGCGCAGTTGCGCGACATTCCTTTCGGCGCGCGATTAACGGCAATAAGCCCCTCCTTTTGCTCCCCCTTCACGCACAATCAATGCGCATCTTACACCTAATTTGCTCTCAGGGAGTAGTGCTCCTTTTTTGTTCCCTAATACACGTGTGCGAGCGGCGCGGCGCGTCCCGTCGCGAGACAGAGAAATTCTCCAGATCGACGCCATGCGCATGCAGACCGGCTCTTTGTGCCCGGCACTCGCTATATAGCAGCCGGGGCTTGATAAATAATGTACGAGGCAAAAGTACCTTGACCTTGGGCTTATTATGTGTATGTACCGTGTTAAAGTGCGAACATATGTACTTGCACTGCGAGCTCCGACACGGGAATTCTCCTTTTTTTTCGACGTTTGTCCCCCTTGTCGCTTCTTTTTCTTTCATTCTCTTTCGCACGCTGCACATTCTACTTACTCCTCGTCGCTGGCTCGCTTCTCCTTCCCTTCTCCTTCGCTTCAAAAGCAAAACAAACACATTTTGCGTGGAGCTGTGATTAATTAATATCGCCCCCCTCGTGTGTGTCCTCCTTTTTCAGTTTCTTATCCGCAATGTGAACGCTGGAAAATCGTTGCCCGAATGCATTGTACGAGTGTCAATTTTAGACTCGAGTAAAAATTTCTTTTATACCAGTGGACCATTTTCGTCCTTATGCTCGGCTTTATTATAAATACGAATATACATATTATTATATATAATTAAGTTAGTAACTCATTATCCGTTATAATTATATAGAGCATTATTCACTCTCAACTAGGTCAACTAATTATTTTTAGCCGAACGCCGCGCGTGTGCCTCTCAATTAATGTAAATATGCCCGTACCAGAAGAAGAGAAAGACGAGAACGCGTTATTTCGCCAACTTTTTTTGCACGACCACGCCATCCTCCTTTTTCCTATATTCCCTCCGACTGCATTTTCGCGTTTATCTCAAAGCAGAGTCATTGCAAACCTCCTCGTACATAATATACAGACTGCACGCACCGAACTGGGAACGAAGCCGAAGAAGAAGAAGAAGAAGAAGAAGAAGAAGTAGAAGAAAAAGAAGAAGAAGGAGAAGCAGGAGTAGAATGAGGAGGAGGTGAGTGATGATGTTACGCGCGTACACGGAGAGAGAGAGAGAGAGAGAGAGAGAGCGCGATTAAGGCGTTCAACTAGCCGAGACGAGAGAGAGGCTACCCGCTGTCCCGTTAAGCTCCACACTGTGTGTGCGTGAGAGAGACAGAAAGAGAGAGGAGGTGACAAAATTCACGTCGCTCGATCTATACACCGCGCACCTACATAAGTAAGCAGACTGTGTGCGAGCGAGGCCGATGATTATAAGCGAACGACGGCCTTTCGATGTGCTCGCCGCGGGCTCGCACACCAAGCCAGAGAGAGAGAGAGAGAGAGAGAGAGAGAGAGAGAGAGAGTCGCAATATTCCCCGATCGCCTCCGAGATTTTGCAAAATGTGTATAATTCAGGACTCGTTAACTGCTGTCGGCGCACGCGCCGCAGTTGCCTCGCTTCTGCGTCGTTTTTTTTCTCCCTCGCTCGTATACGCAGCTATCTATGCTTTATATATACCGGTGTACAGGCATTATAACTTTCGGTTTTTATGGACTCGACGGATCGTAGATAAGGCGAGGTGTGTATGTGTGCAGGGAGAGACGAGATGCGCATACACTGCAGATGACGGCAGCCGCAGTTCTCTCTCTGACTTTGTTGCTCTTCTTTTCGGTGCGTGATGTGTGTGTTCTAGGTGGGACGCGCGCGAGCTTTTAATTTTCCCTATATACCTATATAAGACATCGGTTGCGAGCGCGCGAGATCCTTTCTAGCGATCGAGCCTGCACCTGCCTTTATTTTTGGACCAGCCTCTCGACGCATTAATTACGACGGAAATACCTTAGCGCTCTGCGTGGGCAATAAATAGGGGGATCAGGGAATTAACGGTAAGACGCGTATTATTGAGTCCGCGAATCGGCGTTCTTTATTGCCAATATCCTCCTATACTCGAATCTCAAATCCTTTTCAATGTAAAACCCTGTCGCCTCCTTCCGAGCTTCCGGTTAAAACTGAGATAACGAACAGTTATTGTATGTATGTGGTTTGTTTCAAACGATTGTAATCAGTCGGTTGAGACGAGACTTGTTGGCTCATCGGTTGCGCAACAAATGACGGATACTACACGTTTCCGGCAAATATTCGATTACCTATAGATGTATACAGGAGGACAATCGAATATTGCGGTTTGAGCGCAGTCGGCCCGAGCAAATGAAGAAAAAACTGTGTGAGATCCGCCTGCTTTGGAAATTGCTCACGTGTCAAAGTGGGATTAAGGATGTTGGGTAGAAAAAGGGGTACTGCTTTTGGCAAAATGGCCAGAAAACGGTGCACGAAGAATCTTAATGGCATATCCACGCTTAGGTATCGTAGAGAAGCTGCGCGCCGAGCGCTAAGTGGCTCCGTGCTTTTTGCTCTTGGCCAGGCTAGTACCGCGCGTGGATTCATCGACCTACCGCAGTAATTACAATTCGTCTTGGACTTCTCGTACCCGAGAAGATTCCGTAAAGCGAGTTAAATCCTCGAGGTACACTCGGACGTTTCACAGTCCGCCCGTTGCTGCACAGAATCGTATTAGGATAAAAAGATTTTCAAGCGTTATAGTATGGTTCTGGACAATTACATGAGAACGGCTCAATTCGTTATACCGTTGAAAAATGCCTTTCAGCCGCTTGTTTGACTTAACCATTTTTCAAGCCAACATCGTAAATTGAATGCTCAGTCTTTTTTACTAATATTTATAAAAGAAATTATCTCAATTCCAATTGTAAATGTTTCTTTATTCATTCTTTTGTTTTTTTTTCTTTTTTTTTTCTAAAACTATCAAACATATTTTTGTCATAAGAATAATATATATACATAAGTATAAATATAACTTAAAAATTAATTGGGCTTGAGATTTTTTGCATACTAAAGGAAATTTCATGCACGAGTCAGGATTAATCAGGCATTGTTCGCGTGCAACACTGACGCGAGAAATTCGCGACGAGTCGTCGATGCCACTGCGCGGGGAATTAAATGCGAAAACTGCAGCGCGGTAGCAGCGTCGACAGCAATGTCTCGCGCTGCGGGGTCACGAGGTGAATTCGTGACTTTCGTTAGTGAGCCGCTGCGGGGGACAGAGAAATTAAGCTCCTCTTGATGCTTTATGGGATATTTATGGAGAGGAACGGACTCTTTTAACTTGAGTATACATTTATTCATTTAGATAATGGAACGTAGCTGAAATTCCTTGTAGCTTCGTTGCAAAGTCATTGGCGTGACAAAACCCCTTTTGTTTTCCGCCTAATTGGTTCGCTACCAGCAACATCCCAATTTAAATGTAGATCGAATAACAATTTCTCCTCTAATGTAATCAATTATTCTGCATAATATCTAAGGATGGTCTGAGCTTCCATTAAATCAATAATACGTAGTTTTAAAGTTTTTTGGAAACTTATCAAGCACGAAAGACAATACTTCCAGTCGAAACCTATAACAACCAAGCATTTGCATCAAGAATATTTATACATATACAGTACTGCGGTATAGCTGGATTTCTATTGGCGCTGAAGGCATTATTCCAATAAAAGTGGCACATTGTTGGGGCGGCAAAACAATGCAAATACTCACGGCATTCCGCAGGCGAGCTCTCATCCCTCCCGAGAAATTCAATGAAATCCATCCTCGGAAATATCAGAAGTGTGGAGGAAAGCGTTTCTCCGTAAACGGACGAGTCTCGCGCGGAACATAGCGCCACCTTAGCTGCGGAGCCGTTGTGCGCAGTGAGTGCAGCGCGAGTCGGTGTGCATGTGCAACCAGAGAGAGAGAGGGAGAGGAATCCCTTCGCTTTCCCCAAGCTTTTCATTAGACACTCGAATCGACACCGCGACGACTCTCGGATGCCTCCCGAGGTGCATTTTCTCCGAGAAAAGCCGGAGAGGACGTTCAACTCGCGGCTCTGCTATGGAGCGGCTGGCGCTTAGGCGCAGTTGGCGTAAGCAAAGCGTTGCCCCCTCGGAGAAAAATGACTCTTCTAGTCTCTCGCTCTCTCTCTCTCTCTCTCTCTCTCTCTTTCTCTCTCTTTCTCCTCCTGCCCCTGGCCCAGACCTTTTCTACTCCAGGGCGATCCTTTTGCTTTGTTTTCTTTGGGCAAGCGCGTGGTGCGCGCTTCGAATTAGCGATATGAGCGAACTCGAGCGCTGCATGATTCGCCAAGACTCTCGGAGAGCAGCGAGAGAGAAAGAGAGAGAGAGAGTGTCTGGTCGAGGGCGAGAGGGAAGGAGCGCAGAGGTGCGCGTACTAATCTTGCGCAATTTGCGCCGGGTCTTCTCTCTCTCTCTCTTTCTCTCTCTCTGTCTCTCTTTCTCTCTCTCTCGCTGCTCTCCTCTTCCTCGAGCCCGAGATATATACACGCCAGGCCGCTGCTCACGGGGTGTAGATACCACTTTAATCGTTCCGTTTTCGCCACTACTTCCTTCCCCCCACGCTACCTCTCTCTCTCTCTCTCTCTCTCTCTCTCTCTCTCACTCTCTCACTCTCTTTCTCTCTCCGGTCTTCTGCCTCCCTCAATCGCTCTTACTCCTTTATTCCACTTATTGCACACTCCCACTTGACTCTTTTCTTTTGTATCTTCCTCCGAGACTCGCCTTCTTCTTCCTTTCTCCCTTTCCTTATGGGCTGCGCGCGCGCGGCTCAACATTCTCTTCCTGATGTATCGTGGAAAGATGATCTTTTATAGAAATATAAGACTTACTTTCAGATTCTCCAGTATCTTGTTCTTACACGCCTTTATCCTTCTGTTAATCGGCAAAAATATAGGGAATAATCGGCTGCTGCAATTTTTTGTTGATGCGGCCACTCGCTTGAATGCGCGCTGGATTTTTATGCCTGTGGAACATTATAAAGTCTGCGCATAACGATTTCAGGGAACGATCTCTTCGGAAACATGTGCAACTACCAACCAACTTCTTCTGCTGAGGTTATTTTAGAAGATAATACATGACGTAATAGAAGCATACCATCATTTCACGGTAAAGGCACTAGTTTTGCTTGGAATGCCGATACGAATGTAGGCTCGCAGCAAGGTCATTTAATTGTAATTTTTAGAAGATTACTGCGTGGAATCTAATTACTTTCTATGCGTAAAGCTTTCATCGCGTTATCTATCCTTAATTCTGGTCATACTTAATATCGAACGGATTTTCCATTAGAAAAACCATTCATTTTAAAAAGCAGAACATGTATTGTTGTAGACAGTTGGAAAAATTCATGTCCTGCTATGATCTTCTGTTTCTATTCACACGTATTAAGCAATGATTAGAATCATTCGATTTTCTTTATAAGGTTACCGACAACAGATCTAAGATTGAGATTTTAATAAAAGATTACAGCTTCGTAGATGAGAACCTAATAAAGATTCAGTTAAATTTTTATAAGACTACACAACCTCAGAAGCGTGAAAAAACTATTTTTATTTTTTCAATTTTAGCATTGTCTCTTATGGGAAGTTATTTTATTCATCGCGATAATAAATTAAATTGGCTTTGCCAAAAAGATAGTAAATATTTTTCTTTTAAAAAGTCGATTTGCACGAGGACTCATAAGTGCAAGGTATATACTATATATATAATGACTGCGCTTGTTAAATCCAGTGAATTCCGGACTTGACTTCCTACATACCGGTAGAATCTCTTTATAACACTTCCTTCCAAATAAAAAATTCGATATTTTTTAAAATAAATTATCATTTCATACTATCGTCGTGCAATTTTAATAGATTACAGGGTCCTCTTGCATTTGTTAAATCCCTTTTTATTTTCACGCTAGGTAAAAGAATCTTGTTTAAGTTATATCTTGAAATCTTTAGATTTTTCCTCAAATATTTTCACCTTCCTTTTTCTGCGAAGAAGGACATATACATTGATCTAAAAACACGGCGACATATTCAGAATTTATAAAAGCTACATTAATTTATTGTCATGCCTATATATTGTAAAATGCATTAGCAACATCAGAATTCAGCGTAACTAACATTTTCAACGGGCACTGGGCAAATTGTATCGGCCATCTTGAGATAGTGAACAGGGACCACACGCATGCCGACGCCTATAGCCATGTTTTGCACTAAGCTGGTCGCTGGTAAGTTATTATTAAAAAGCATTTTCAAGCAGGGAAGGGCAAAGGCTGTTCAGTGTTTTTACCTATCCTAATTCAGTGCTAGAAGTACAAAACTAGTGTCCATACATCTTTGTAGCTCGCCACGTCAATCGTAACTCAAATCCGTGGTACATTGGAAATTATCTGCCACACAGCAGCCTCGCGACTTTAATTATATTAAATTTCTCGCGAAGCAAAACTTAAACTCCGCGGCGGCGGCGGCGGCGGCGGCACTACTGCGCACATTTTGAATAAAGAAATCCCTGAAGCGCGTTTTTCCTTTTCGCCTCCATTTAAGTCTTCACTCTCACTTGCCAACTTTCTTCCTGCATACTTTTCTTGATTCTCTAAGAGGGGCCCTTTTACCGGAAGACTCGGTTTATATGCGCGAGCGCCAGAGTGCATCAACACTAGCCTCTCTGTCTTTCTCTCTCTCTCTCTCTCTCTCTCTCTCTCTTTCCCTCTCACTATCTCTCGCAGGCTCGCGCGGCGCGAGCGCGGTAATTTCGAAATTGCTTTCCCTGACTAAGGGTAAAGGACCCTCTCTCTCTCGCTCTCTCTCTTTCTCGCGTTGCTGCTGTTGCCGCTGTTGCTGTTGCTGCTGCTCTCAGTCCATCGACTCTCTCGCAGCAGTTTCTATACCTAGAAGCAAGCTGGAGCGAGAAAGAGAGTAAAAGACGAAAAGAGACGGAGAAAACTTGGCGCAACGCACTCGCACGCTCGTAATGGACTAAACGCGCGTGCGCGCACGAGCACAAGTCGACTCTCTCTCTCTCTCTCTCTTTCTCTCTCTCTCTTTCGTTGCCGCGCGACCAAGAGCAATCGCCTTTCGGGATGCGTAAAACGCGAGGCATAAACCTCTTTCGCGCGCGCCCCTCTCTTCCTGCCTACAAAATATATAGAAAGAGAGAGATAGAGAGAGAGAGAGAGAGAGACAGTCGAGGAAGAAAATACGAGCTGGAAAGAGATAGATTGAGCTTATAAAATGTCAGTGCAGCTCTAGACTTGGTCGTATTATCGGATTCACTAATCTTGTCTAATTACGACTTTAGATCTCATTTAAAAATTGTCTCTTTTTGATGTATCTTGATAAATGATAAGTGGATTTCATGAGCTGTAATCTGCTATAACTGATATGATGTATCACTCAAGTACTATATATATATAATGCAAGTCAGTGTTGCTTAACGTTCTAAAGGCTAGTTAATGTTAAAAACATACTTCGATATCTATAATGAAATAATCTGTAAGACATTATTTGTTTTATTTATAAAAATAATATTGTTGAATTTTTCCATTTTGAAATAGATTAGTGTAAGATTTATAGTTATTTGATACACCTTATCTCGTATGTATTTATACGGTGTTTACTGTTTTTCATGAATAAATTAATCATCAGCTATGTAGAAGTTTAGCGTTTCTATTCACGGGCGTCTATTTGTTTTATTTAACTCCTTTTCCAGTCAGCGGAAAATTGAGGCATGCTAAAATCCCTGCCCCTAATAGTACACGGAATAGTTAGTATTCCACTGAAAGTATATATTTGGGCCTTGATGCACGTGAATATTTAAGGGCCTATACATGCTCTCACGAGAAGAAAATGCAAGTATATAGTTCAGGTTGAGCCGCAGCACTATTTGCTCCCTAAACACAATCTAAATGCAAAAGCCATCGAATGCGAGGGAAAAGAGGCAGAAAGCTCGGAAAAATGGGGAGAATGTGCAGGAGCAGCAACTTGCCCTTTCAAAAATAATGAAAAATTTATGCTGCTATGCGAAAAGCGAAACTCGAGGAGCTAAACTCAGAGAGAGAGAGAGAGAGAGACGAAGCAAGGAAGGCGAGGCCAGTGGTGTGGGACGCGATGTGCGGCTATATACATGGTCTTCCACCAGTAGCTAAAGCGATGTTAGCATCCACTTACTTCCGTTTCCGGTCTGGGCCGCTCGCGCGCGCGCGCGCAAAGCAAGGCTCTTCGGGTTGCTTTAACGACGCTACTGCAGCCAGCCAGCAGCGCACGGTAGCCCTTGCAGCCCTCGAGCTCCTCGACGCCTCTCTCTCTCTCTCTCTCTCTCTCTCTCTCTCCTTCCTTCTTCCCCGTCTCGCTCCTCGTCTTTTTGCATTCCACGCCAAACGCCGCCCAACCCTTTCTCTTTCAATGGGGCATTCTTGTAAATTTCTCGGCTCCTTCACTTTCTCGTTTTGCTTATGTTGCTTACGTGGTGTGATATATATTCAGCACCATTCCGAACAGCAGCAGCAACAGCACAGACGATCCTAGTCTTCTTTTTTTTTTCTTTTTCGTCTATACCTCGGGAAAGAGAGAGAGAGAGAGAGAGAGAGAGAGAGAGAGAGAGAAAGAGAGAGACCCGACCTTTTCGGTGCGAAGATGAAAGCGAACACTTGCAGGCCATTTCGCAGCTTTAGCATCGCGGACCTGACGTTTACGGCGCAATTTGAATGTTTATGCCGAGCAATGCCGTTTTTAAATATTTGATTAGCATACATTCTTTAATGCGCAAATTACGTTCAAGAGCTGTGTGTGTGTATATATGTACCTCTCGTTGTTGCTGCTGCTGCTGCTGCTGCGTTGCTGTTATATTGTAGTTCTTACTGTCGGCCAGGGAATTCCGGATCCTTTTAATGATTTCATTTTCATATATAAAGCTCTCGAAGCACAGCTTTCTTATTCGGTCATTGAACTCCTGCAGGCTTTACGTGATGGATTGAGCTTTTATGTAGCCGATTCGCATCCTTGCAATATAGTCTACTATTACCTACAAGCTAAATATTGCGTAATTTCTGCCTTGCGCAATTATAAGCAAGCTCTATACTCTGTTCTTGCGATAAGTTGAAGCTCAATGACTATGATTATATCCGAGGGTAGTTTCGGACCGCTCATGCATATAATTTTAACTTCTATGGTGTTTAATAAGAATTTTGACATTGAACGCATCCTACTGCTATTATCTCATAAATATTTGTCAAGCCTATTTAAGTCTGACTGGTTTTATGTCGGAATCACTTGTTATTTATATGGAAATTCCGTGATAAATATTGTTAAGAACAATCTAAGTATATGTTGAATGTTACTAGACTGATGTGAACATTCCTATCACTTATCAAAAATTCAAGTAAAAAGTCATTCATGCATTTATCATTACTATGAATATATTCAACTTGATATTTCTCAGCAAACGCCAAGATAAGAATCATTCTATTTAAATATACAAGGAAAAACTGCTTATTATTTATAGAAAATCTCATTGATTTATAATCTGAGCTCGAAACTATATTGCCGACAAAAAGTGAATGTAAAATTTATAGTTTCCTTGTCAGGCGGGTCGTCCAGATAAAAATACATTTTCGATCTTCCTCTATAGAGCAATATAATTTGTGGCATCCAAATGCGATCGTTATCAGTAACAAAACATCGGTACTACCGGATACAGGCAGCCGCGGCCGTGACTTTAGCGACGAGACCGCGGCGCAGCAATTTTCCTCGTCAGCCCCCGTATATCATCCTCGGCGCTGGCTTTCTCTCTCTCTCTCTCTCTCTCTCTCTCTCTCTCTCTCTCTCTCTCTACCTATCTCGACCTATGCCTGCGCGCCATTCAAATAAGTCCAAGTCACCTAGGGGACCCGAAACATTCTTGGATAAGTGATTTAAAGAATGGTGAAAAAAAAAGGGGTGACATTCAACTAAATCACGAATATAAAGTTTTTCCTTGGCGCATTCCTCCGTGGATAATGACAAAGATCGTTGCATCTTCTGTCGTCCGTGACGGCAGTCCTTCATAAAATGCCGAGAGCGCATAGTCTTTGTAGTGCCTTTCGTCCGCGCTCGCTCTCTCTCTCTCTCTTTCTCTCTCTCACTCTGCTCCAAGATAGAGAGAGAGAGAGAGAAAGAAGGAGAGCAAGAGCTGCAGTGTTGCAGCTAGGCATGATTAACAGCCAAGATCGCGAGAGAGCTAGGGAGTGAGTGAGCCAACTCGCGCGTCGTAAGAAAGGGTGCAATAAGAGAGCGAGAGAACGAGAGAGAGAGAGAGAGAAAGAGAGAAAGAGGCACCATAGAAGATTGCGTGTCGATCCTGCTCGCTTTCGCTTCCTTATATCCTTATTGGCTGTTCGCTCGCTCCCCTCTACTCCGGCACTAGCTCGTTGCCTCTCCGCAGCTCTTTCGTCCTTAAGACGCGCGAGAGAGTTGGTTCCTAATTACCGACTTTGCGAATAAGGGGCGAAGGGGGGGGGGGGGGGGATATAATAAAGCCGAGCTGCGCGCTGCTCATATAATGCGTGGAACTCAAAAGTGCGGGGTGTCAACGCGCCAAACATGGCGAGACATTCGATCATTCGCCGACAGGCCCTTCATCGCCCCGCGCCTGCGTATGCGAGCATTTTACACGACCGTAAATCGGTGCTCCCCTTCCCTCGCGCGGACGCTGACGCGCGCATAGTCTCTATGGTGCGTATTACATCCCTAACACAAAAGCTAAGTCTTGCGAGATTCTGAACGTACATATACGGGGAACGGGGACGAGAGGAACAGGCCAGACACACAGCGAGCGAGAGAGAGAGAGAGAGAGAGAATGGGTTAAGTATAGGGAAGCTGCTAGCATCCGGAGGAATATCGTTATACGGACCCGGGAGAATTACGGCGGCGCGGGCGTTTCGCTTTGGCGGATCTTATTCTTTTTGGTCCTGACCGCGTGCTTTATTGCCTGATCATTCACACCTGCGCCAGAGTTGATTGTCCGTCTTTGTCTGGATCACACGCTGTTATACACGCCGTCCTCGGGACTCCCAACGTTTTGTCTGACATGTAAATGTATAGAGGCGCATATATATGCGTGATGGATGATGTGCATAGGTGTTCCGTGGACGGAACTTTCAAGTTTGTTTGGGCTTGTTTCCCAAACAAGCTGTGTCCCTAACAACATAAAAAGATTTTCAAAATATCACATGAATATTTTCATGAAAGATCAATTATTTTCTGTAATCATCGTTCTGGCATATTAGCCATAAAATTTTTTCAAAATATTTATAAATCTTGAAATGTAATCTTACCCTAACTGAAAAGAAAAATTTTAAAAATATTTCAATTCACTGTTGCATTTCTGGTACTGCTAAAATCTTCATCTTAGGATTATAACAATGTTCATATGTTATCCTACATCCTCTGCAGTCTATTAATTTTCCATATTATAAAAAGTATACTTTGTTTAATATGGCATCTTAACACCATAAACGAAGTCACAAGATGGATCATAATGCAAAATGAATTAACTAGTAGATATTATTAAGTGATTTTGTTATCACAAACAATGTGCTTCAAAAAAGTATACATTTTTCCTTGTATTCTAACTGATTTGACTACTGGTAAATCGTAAAATATTGTGAAAATCTTTTTGAAAAATTTCTTTTTTCTTCGCTACCTAGCAGTTAAAATAGGAGTTCAGATCAATTGGAGAAATATTTTTAGAATATTAGAAATTTTTTTAAAATAATACTTTTATTTTCTAACAATATTATTTTAAAGATGACTTTAAAAATATTTTTATCGAAACATTTTAGCATTTAAGATGTCGTGTTTTTTTTTAAATATTCAAGAGGAACACTATTTAAATATTATGAAGCTTTTTAAATAATCTTTCTATTCTACATGGAGATTATTACTAAGTATTAGTAAACTCAATCCTGGAGTTTTTTTTCGAATTCTGCTTGGTATTAAAATAAAAGATCGATAGATAAATTTCGAATTTTATGGATCTAAGAATATTCCGATTCTCTTTCCCCGAACGGTAAATATCCTCTCAAATTACTCTTCTCTAATAAAACTCACAAGTGGATCTACGATCATCAATAATCCCTTAAGCATTTTCGTGCCGCAAATTATCTCGTGCGCAGTCCCGGAAACCCCAACGTCCTTATACCGCCATTATACTGGAGCCGCGTTACCGATTCGCCTCTGGAAGGCGCGCGTCAGCTTATCTTAGAGAGAGCCGGCCACTTCAGAGCCACGATAGCTCGGGAGAGAGAGAGAGAGAGAGAGAGAGAGCATTGTTCTCGGAATGCCTGCTGCAGAGACCACGTCACAAGTGCATGCACACGCAGAAGAAAGCTCGCTGCTGATCTCTCATCATCCCCGGGTCGAAAAAAGCTCCCGCTGCAACATCGCGTCTCTGTCCCATTTCTTCCAATAGCCGCGCGGCAGTGTTGGACGCAAAAAAGCGCCGAGGTACCGCGATGCATCCAGCAAGTATATACATTATAATCCGGTGTCTAAACATCGAGTGGTGCCGCTCGCGCGCGGCCGTTGAGTGACTTGGGGGAATATACGTTTCTTGTCCCGCATCGGCAGCTCGGACACATCCAGCAGCAGCAGCAGCAGCAGCAGCAGCTATGCTATGCGCTCGGGAGCTTGCGCGCGTCGCCGCCGCGGACTTCACGCTCCTCGATGAGCGTAAAATTCGCGTCGGTGAAATTGTATAAGAAGAGGAGTAGCGGCGGTGGCGGCGGCGGCGTCAGCAATGCGAGTCTTGCAGGGGATAAAAAGGCTGCCGAGAGAGGATGATGTTGTCTCTAATGGCGAGAGGAGACTGACACCATTCGGCCGACGTGCGCGGAGAGCCAAGAGAGACGCTAAGCGGCCGTTGCTGCTCCCGCTGCAGCAGTCGACGCCGTTGCTGCCGTTCCTCCCGTTCCTCCCGTTCCTCCCGTTGCCGCTGCCGCTGCCGCTGCCGCTTCTACTCGCGCTCTCTGCGCCGCCCAGCCTTTTCCCAGGCTATGATTACTTTTACGAGTGGGGCTACTTTCCGCTCTTTCTTTCTTTTCTTGCTTTACTCGGCTGTCTCTTTTTTTTTCTCGCGGGTGGACGCGCACCCTTCATAATTGGACTGTAAAACGACGACGTTGCGCGCGGCATAGGGTAGCGGGAGCCTGGCATGTTCTTCTCTCTCTCTCTCTCTCTCTCTCTCTCTGTCTTACACCCGGCAAGGCACGCTTATCGAAAACTTTGAATGCACAATGGCATTCTCTTCCTCTCCTTTGCCTCGGCCTGGCCTCTCCTTCACCAGCGTATATATACTGCCTCGCGGAGGATCATTTTCCTGGAACGTTCCGGGTGCCGCCGCGCTTTTCCGCGCTCGGTTCTCCGCGCAGAAGTATCATTTCCTCGTAACATCAAGAGATTCCTTCTTCATTATTGCCCATTGCTAAATGCACTTCTTCGCAGCTTCCTTAATCCAAGAGAGAGGGAAAAGACATAGAGTTCAGCTATGCATCTCTCTTTTTTTTACTATTCTCTCTCTCACTGCATGCACAGTTTATTTTTTATTTAAAGGGGATGTGTTATTGTCGGAAAGATTTCTGCCTCACCGATTCAAACATTTAACGAAAATATAAAAGAAAAAGGTTTATTTTCGGAAACATTCTCTATTAGCACCTCCATAATGATGGAAACATTGTGTGATGGTGTCAGTTTCATGAAATTCCATCCGCAATTCACATACAAATTTCTCAGAGATCTTTGTAAATTATGGACAGAATTTCATAAAACTGAAACCACGTAGTATTTAAATCATTCCCGAGATGGTGGCCGAGAGAATCTTTTTTTTTCCAAAAATTAATCTCTAGGTTTATATATTTCATTAAATGCAAAAATATTGGTACATCAGGAATCTTTCTGACCCTAACATTTGTCCTTAATATTATGTATGCGAGTCTTCTAGTATATTACAACCTTCAATCGTATACCAAGCGGCAACTTCTTAGCACTCTTTCTCCTACTGCTTAATTAACAAATCTAAAGTTGCATTGCGGGTGGTTTATTGGAAGGAGAAAAAGAAATTTAATCTGAGACTTTTCTTTGACTTTCCCATTCTGGCGGTATATATTAGTCTAATTGCATACTATTCTCCGGTCTTTGTATATAATTTTTCATAATTTCGTTATTATACTACACTTTCTGGATTTGTACTGCGCCGTGTGCAATTACCTTGGTATGACGAATGCCCGGGAATGAATATGAATTAAGAAAACAACATTATTCTTCGCGATTCTACAGTTCAGAATATGGATATCGCTTATACTCGCATAATGCGATATGCCTCCCAGAAAAACTAGCCTCGTCCATAAATGTATAATAAAACTCTAGCCTATCGTTCAACCAGGGAAAAAATCAATTGGCCGCGCAGCTCGGCAGTAATCCTCGAATCAAAAGATATACACCTCTGCACTCACGAAGCCGATAAAAATATAAATGTGCATGTAGCAGCAACTGATGCAAACTGTGTATCTTGGGCTGGAGCAGCATCAATACAGGAGTATACGCTGCATAAATGCACGCAGTTCCGGTGCGTGCGCATAGGCCAGCCGCGCTCGGCACAGCGAGAGAACGTCGATCGCGAGTCTACGCGCAGTAAATCGAGCACATCGCGTTCTCTTCTATTGATTCCCCTGCTATATCGACTTCCGGTCTGTGGCTGGCGCCTCCAGTGCAAATCCTCTCCTGAGATAGCAACAGCTGCCAGAAAGACTTTTCGACTAAAGCCGTGGATGCTCCGCGCGCGGTTAACGCCCCCGAATGCAGCGATTCTCTTCGCGACTCGCGTTCAGCATCATCATCATCCTCTAATCATCTTCTTCGTGTACACCGCGAAACTCAATTGTCTTCTTATTTCTAAGCGCTCGTCTCTGTGTGTGTGTGTGTGTGTGTGTGGGATTCCGCGCGAAAAGAAAACGAGCTTTGTGCTTGGCGAGCGGCCGAATGATTCCTTTATTTCTGTCGAGCGCGCGGCGGCAGCATTGCGCCTTTCATAATTATCCCCACAGCTCGGACGGTATGGTGTGGTTTTATTTCCACCGTGAATGGCCATTTTTTTTGAACGTCATCCCTTTCGACGTAGGCTGTAATAATCGTAAATAAAGAGAGGGGGTTACGAGTAAAAGTTGGGTTGCGTAATTTATGTAAGGGCGGATATAAATTTAATTTCTTCGACTGTTAAAGAAAGATATATATCGCGCTGGAATGCCTGTATAATGATCGCGCGTATATATCCCCCCGCGCAGGCTATCCGCATTTACACTCGCGCGAGGCGGGGGGAAACAATTTTCTAGAAATTTGTCGGAGCGGATGCTTCATTCGACTCGGCCCTCTACAACGGCCAATGTAAAGTGCAATTCGCGTCGACTGCTGCTGGATATGCGGTGGCGTATCGCGTCGATCGTTCTAACCGGCCCGGGAACATATGGCGAGCGCGATTTTTTATTGAACAATTTAACCAGGTTAGCTACAGCAGCAGCTTCGCGGCGAGAGAGACACTTTTCTCAACCCACGTTAGCAGCCCAAGTTTCTGCGAATCTCATAATCCTAAGCATTTAAATACGCGATGTAGCTCTGCTTCTCTTACAGGTTTAGTCGCTGAAACGTACATAATGGAGGCTTGTGTAGTGGTAGCAGTAGGTACGCGCACTTTTATGGATGCCGCAGTAAAGCAAGGCATCTAAGCATCGTATCGCTAAGCCGAACTATTGAGTTATTGATCGGCGCTCGCTCGGTTGGGTCTTTTATCGTTGGTAAACTTATTACGCGATATTTAGATGCGGAATTATCGCGTTTACGATCCAACTTTTTTACTATTCCAATAAATCCTTGTGCGAGAATATATACCGGGGGGATCCATAACTCAAAGGCTCTCGGCGCCGAAACAATCGTCGGGCCTAATGACGTCGATTGGGCATTCGCCATAGCTCTCGTTATGCAAGGGCCGCGCGTCATTATGCACAGCTCCCTCGTAAAATAAAAGTACCGCAAACGGAACCACGAACACGTGCGCGCACACACACATACAGTCAGACACATTCAGATATCAGGCAAATGCACAGCTGCTACAGCAGCGAAAAATCCAGTGTCGCGTCCGGGGTAGGAAGTTGCAGCAGCAGCAGCAGAAGCGTCCCGCGTACAAATTGCTCAATCCCAGTCGGCCGAGTGGATACTCGGCGAGAGCCAGTGGCTAGTGGAATATATATATATATATATATGTATGCTGGGAGCTGATGCTGAGCACAGAATCCGATGCGCTCCGCGAGTTGGCGCAAAAAAGGCTCCATAGCGCTCGAGCGCAATAGCGTGAGAAGCCCTGCACACGGATTGGAGGAGAGGGAAGAAGCAGAGGGAGAGCGAGAGAGATAGACCGCGGCGGAGAAGAAGAGCTCTGGGATATCTCTCTCTCTCTCTCTCGCGCGCGCGCATTTGCATAGTTTGTTTATGCTGGGAGTGCGCTCTCTCGCGGTTCTACTCCCCTCCTACTCGCCGCCCGCCTGCAGTGTAATGCCGCGTTATTAGCGACTTTCTTTCCCCGGCTGTACGGCCGAGATGTGAATTTTTTGATAATCAAGATGAATCGTGGTTTTAGACCGGCTCGCTCTGCGAGATCTTACATTCCCGTGAGCAGCTGTGGTACGTGTCTTGAAAAAAAGAGGGACGGTATAATTCTGCGCTGCGCTGCCCTGGAAGGGAATGAATTTGAAAGCTGAACGAGACGTTGGATTTGCCTCTTGCACGGCGCGAACTTTAGAGCTGATTATTTAACTCTAATGGCTCAATATCAAAGTCATCCACTGGCTCGATTGCGACACGCCCGATCAGCATCCTTCCGAGTAATTTCTTGCTTGCTAAATTGGAGCCGCCGCCGCCGCCTCCGCTGGTGTATTCCAGTGATTCTCGATTGGCATTTTTAAGCTTTTGATTGCACGGCCCCCGCGCTCCACTAAATACAGTATTCCACATATTATACTGTAGAAAAGACAAAACCCATCCTTAGTGCTTGATCGATTTCATCGAAATTCCCTTTTTTTCTTTCCTTGCGCACTTGAAATATCCACGTGGATCGCGTGCCACTAATTGCGATCGGTCTACTATTGAAACCCCAATTAAAGGCTTTGCGTCGGGCTATACAACGCGAAGAAAAAAAAATAAAATAAAGAAGGAAAGCTTCGACTCGCGTCGGAAGAACTTAGTCGTGTTATTTTATTTGCACGCAGCAGCTCCACGGAACAACAAAACTCGCGGGCTCGATCGATGGAACGAAAGTAATGATATACGGCGATGCGAGGTGACTGCGCTTGGGCTTGCTTTTGATCGATTCGTCTCATAAATTGTCGTCAATTTTTCCTCGCTCCATCATAAGACAAACAAGATTCTCTCGAGTCGAGGACATTATTCAAAACCACATCTCAAAACGCGAACCTCAGCTTGACGCGTCAGCCTCGGTGCAGCGGCAGCATTAAAAAGACTCGCGCGCACAGCCAGAGCGAAGCTCGATAAGCGAGCAAAGCGAGCTGTACAGAAACCATCAGCCGCTCGAAAAGAAAAAGTCGGTGTATAAAACATACAGTGGGTGTGTGTGCGCGTGCTCGCGTCGATAAAAGACCCCGTGTCTGTGATTACTTAATTTTCATTAATTTCTCTGTCCCACGCGAATATATACTCCTACGTGTACCTGTATGCTCTAAACATATATATATATATAGGGAGGTAGAAGAGAGTAAAGCGCGGGTACACGTTGGCCGATCCTCGAGCTCCGCATAGTGGATCGGCTGCTGCAAATGCGGCGGCGGTCAGTCGTTTCGCCAGTGTTTACAAGCCCGGCCGGAGGCTAAAGCAGCGCCCCTGCAACGCATCCCATCAATCGCGCGGACTACGTGCACGCATTAAGCATTAAGTACGTACGAACGTTGTGGCTAACATTTTCTCTCTACTCCTTTTCTTCCTCCATATATATATACTCGTTCCACACGGGTACAAGCAGTCTCAAAAGTATATGGGTGCGATATCCTCTATATGGAGACGCTTGGGGGGTCAGCTCCAGTCGTGGCAGCCTAGAGAGTGAGGGAGAGGGAGTGAGAGAGGGAGAGAGAGAGAGAGAGAGAGAGAGAGAGAGAGAGAGAGAAGATGTTACTAGACGATATGAGCCGCGGATGGTGTTAATGTTTATTTAATCGGCGAGTAATCGAGTCTTGGCCGAGGATTATTTACGAGCCTCGTATACAGCCGATCGAGAAGCTATTGTAAGGCGCGCGGCGCGTGGGGGCGAGTTGTATTTCAGAGTGAGAGGAGATAAGCTTCTCTCTCTCGCTCGCACGCTTGCGTCTCCTTTTTCCTCGAGCTCCTCTCTCTCTCTCTCTCTCAGTCTCGGCTCTTACTGTCTATGGACCGATCCTTGCACTCGTCGAGGGTGGCGCGCTCGCAGAATGTATCTGATTTTCTCGAGGGGGTGTTGCTTATCCGCCAGCTTGAGCGCGCGCACCCGCGCCTTGACATTTTTATTTCGCATTAAACGATGCTTCGTGAATCACGCGGATATGACATGATTTGGATTTATACAGTCATTAAGTTATCGTTTGCGTGATTGATGGCCGCGCGTGTACGGGAGGGACGTGCGCATAACTGCATACCTCGCTCGTCCTTAGACCAGAGGATGTTGTTGTTAACAGGATATTTATTGCCGCGTCGCTTTTATGACTGATTGTTATTTAAAGATCCGCACCATCGGCGTAAATTAGGCGCGTTTTCCAAAGCGGAAATTCATCGCTGACATAATGTGAGCCGTGTACGGTTTTCGGACCTTCATGTTGGCTTCTATACGCGAAATTTATACCATTCTAGATATACAACTCACGAAGACTGTATCGGTACAGAAGTTTTCACTCGTTGGCAAAAATTTAGCGAAACATATATATGTATATCTATTCTTATCCACCCGTTCGAATCTAATAAGATAAGATTTGCCACGCTAGTTGCCTTTGGTCAGTCGATTCGCCCAGTAAATACTTATATACCCAGAGACGAATTCAGCGAGCCAGCAATTACCCATGGATCATCTCAATAATTACGCTACAATAAGCGGTCGAAGTGAACGATCGGAGCCATCGCATCTGCTTACGCGTTGCATATGCCTCGATTTCCATATAGGCATATTCACATATATGCGGCTCGCTCTCTCTCTCTCTCTCTCCTCTCTTTCTATCTATCTCTCTAGTATTGCCACTCTCCATTTGTTTATTATTTCGCCTGCATTTCTGCGGTCTCGCGTACTTCTCGCTCTTTCTCGCCTTGTTCCGCGTGCTCATTCCATATGGTTATAGGTGGCGAGGAGAAAGAGAGAGAGGGAGGCATATAGGCGAGTCGAGTCATCGCGCGCCGTCTGTACATTGACCTTAGGGGAGTATGAACGTCACCCATGCGTCGCTCTCTCTCTCTCTCTCTCTCTCTCTCTGGTTCTCGCTCGCGCGCGCGCGCGCGGGACTCGACTCGCTAGAGTGACTCGTGCGCAACACTCTCTCTCTCGCTCGCTTTATATGCTAACGGCCCTCTCACTTTCGTGCATGTTGCACGTCTTCGCGTCGGCATCTTCCTCTCTTTTTGCCCCGTCCCTTCTTCTTCCTTATCCACCTTCTTCTTGTTCTTCTTCGCGCAGCTCTCTTCTCTCTCTCTCTCTCTCTCTCTCCCTGCGCAGGCCGCCTGCACCGCTGTTACATCTATCTCCCTCTCTCTCTCTCTCTCTCGCTCCTTCCTCCTCGGCCTCTCTCTTCCTCGTTTTTTTACCGCAATCAACTTACTGGCCGAATAAATTGCGGATGCGATTTGCCGCGAGCTCGGGGCATTTTTTGTGTCAGTGTGCTTTTAAAGGGGGATGGAAAATGGAATATCGCATTCTTCGCTTGTAATCTAATTTTATCGTGTACGCGCTGGCTCCGCGCGCTCTTGTATAATAATACAATATTCGATTACTTATCGTCCGGAGCTTCTTGCTTAGCTCGCCTATACTCTTCTAGCCTGCATCCTTCCACTTCCGTCAAACTCCCTATCGCATGTATGCTAAAGAAACTCACGCACCTTTGTTTACAGTCAATGCTCTATATAAGCAGCGAAAACTTGATGTGTATATACTTAAAGTCATTATTCAAGTGGTGGAAGAACATTAAATTTTAAAAAATTCTACCACTTAAAAGGATACTTAAATAGTTTCGATCGAAAATTAGCGTCTTATAGAATTCTTCCATTACTACTTATATATTTAGTATATGACTGTATAATATTTACAGTTTTGTACGTCTTTCGTAGATCCCAGATGTAATTTTATTAGGGATAAATGTAAGCATCCTTTTTTAAAATACGTATAGGAATAATTTTTTTACGATCCATTGGCTCGTGAGAAGTGTTAGAAAATGAATTAAAACATATTTAATTAATTACAGAAGAAATGTGCTTATGACAACATGAATGGGTTATTTCCTTAAGATTATGCATACCGATTTTATAAGATTGTTTCTAGATGAGCATATCCTAAAAACGTTTTTTCCAATAAATCTCGTTTGAAAAAATTAATTGATTCAATTATAAAGCCTGCTATATAAAAGAAGAGTTGTAACCCATATACGGTGAGTTAAAAAGAAAACGATCTAGCCTAATTATAGTGAATTGTGCTGCGAATTACAGCTAAAAATATTATGATAAAATGTTTATGCTAAAAAGCTACTTGACTGTACTCGCATTTTCAGAAGATAACAGTACAATTCTCAACTCTTTACAACAAAAATGAAGTATAACGGAAAAGGATATTTTAATTTCCTACTTTTCCAAGACACCCAAACGGTTGCATTAAAATGGCAGGAGAACAGTTACTGCAGCAGAACATCGTTACCCGCATACACAACTATTAGCATTTTCAAGCAATAAAAGTATAACGCACCATATTGTTTTATTATGTGAGCCTCGGGCGCGCCGCGTCCTACGTCATACAAACAATATGCGAAGATAGAATCGCGAGTCACAAGCAGCAGCAGCAGCTTTTAATTATTTAACAAAATAGATAACACCACTAATCTACATCTCGCTAATATTTTGATAGCCGCCACTGTGATTTAATTGCAACTGATGCATTCAAGCCACGCGCGCGGACGCGTATTACCTCAGCTTCAGGTTAAGGACCGGCTGCATATCTGCATATATCGGTATAATGAGACATTAATTTTTTCGCAGCCTCGCAATTAAGGCGAAGTCTAGCATTATTCCAGGTCGCGTAAGCCAGCTTTACCCCACAGCGAGTGCAGATATCAACATAATACTACAGAGAAGAGGCATCGGGCATAATCTTTTTGTGCCTGCTCATAAATTCGAAACACGCGCGCTCGCTCAGCATCCGCGGCTACATTACAATCCTTTTGATCGATGCGCGGAATTAAGCAGTGGAATAATATTTAGCCAAAGGTACAAAAGAGAGAGAGAGAGAGAGAGAGAGAGGGACTTTCCACACGACCGTAGGTCAGCGATGCAGTCAAACGCAATTTTTCCATATACGCGTATCTCAGTCACGTCTCATTCTAAATGCCCGTCAAGTTTTGCCCGCCTAGTTAGTAGGGACATAGTATAGTCGTTTCGTTTGCCCGATCCTGCAGACGGCACTTCGCTCGGTTCTTTTGTAATGGCGGAATGGCGAATACCGCTCGCACACAGCCGACTATATACGCACGAGATGTATAGATGTACTGCAGGTATATATACCGGCGACCGCGAACCTACGAGGAGAATCAGATTACCACTTGAGGTTGACGCTCGCGGTGACCTTATTAAAAGGCCTTTTTTTATAGAATCCCGTAGTTTCCGCGAGCTCCGTGGGTAGAGATCTGCGCGCATTGCACATGGCGCACGAAGGGAGAATTTCGTGGATTCAGAATATAATACAGGCTTTAACCGCAAATTGCATCTCTTTTGCGGTGCTGGCCACCAACTCGTTATAAAAACCTTCACGTAAATTGGTGTCTCTCGGTCGCATGATACTTTGATGTGAGAACAGCGTTTCTCGAGTTATTCTCATGAGCCCAACTCTTGATGCATTGATTTAATAATCTCTCAAGTAATAACTATATATATGTGAGTACATCTTTTACTACAATGTTTTAATAAAGAGACATTTCCTTCGCAATTTATATGCCTTGAACACGTTTAAAGATTGCCTGTAAGCAGTAGTTTAAATACCAGTTGGAATATCTTGAAGGTGTAATTTTCACACCCAAAGCTATATCAATTGCTACGTAACGTTATTTTTAGACGGAAAATTCATATAACGATTTCCTCGATCAATCTTTCTCTCAGATTAGGTGAAAACAATAGGGCATTAACCGCGGCAACAATTAAGAATGATGTACGCGGGCCAAATCTTACGTTTAAATCTACAAACAAGAGAATTGAAGAGGCCGCGAAACTGATTATTAACCTTTCACAGTCGACACTCTTGTGAATAACATATAAGATATTTCACACGCTCGTGCTTTTTGCATACAAAAACAAAAAAGAAAAGAAAGAAACAACAATGCCACCAAGTACAGCTTTTATCGCCTCAGACAATGTGGCATTCAGCTGCACCACATATTTTGAAGTCGTAATACATAATCTGGACATCGGCATCGCCAACTTGTCCATCGACGCGCATATGATTTTTCGCATTGCTTGGCAAGGACGCATCCCCCGTCAGATTCCACCGGCTCTAACCCCTCGGCGTTCTTTGGATACCGGAATGACATACTGAGAAGGGTACGCTATTTTTTCTTTTTGGCTAGCTGCAATTATCGACACTTGGAATTTTGCTGAGAATAATTGAATTCAGTCTACTTTTCCTGCATGCTGTTCTATACAATATATATATTGTGCGAGGTATAACTGGTATACACTACTGCAAATTAAAACGTTTTCGTACCAGGCAATCAATCTAAATCATCTCTTTTAACTAGAAAATTACTATACTGCGCAGGAACACTGCAGGTAACAATAATATTATATTATTGCTTTTAAATAATATAGCGGTATTTTTTCAATTAGGATTATATATAATCAGACAGTACAACGAATAGATTTTTAAAGACATGCAACTAACATCGATTTATCTGTTTCTAATTGCGAACAGCACTGAAATCCCAAGAGCCGTAAGTGAAATAAAAATCGAAGCAATAGAAGAATAGCCATTTTTACAGCATCTTCGCAATGCACAGCCACGAAACAATAAATATTGGAACAGTGCATCGGGGACCGTGGCATATGAGCCTGCGGTACTACAGAACTGCACACACATGCACACACACAGAAACAACACAGCAGCAGCTGAAAAACAGCTAAAAGAAAGTACGACTGTAATAAATACCGAGTTATTCAAGTTATCTCTAAGATATTCAATTCAGCGGAGCTCTGGAGCCGCCGCACTGCTGTAACAATGAAAGCGTGAAGTGTAGAGAGAAAGAGAGAGAGAGAGAGAGAGGAAGCTGCACGGCATTAAATACGCACGCGGCCGCTTACGTGTACACACAAACACAGTGCAGCCGAGTGTATATATATATATAGACACGTGCTCGAAGCGGCAGCGTGCGTATACGTAGCTGTATGTATATACTCGGCAAAGCGGCCTCGCTGTAACAGTATATATCCGACAGTTGCGCAGTGCGCGCCACGACCTACACCGTACGCCAAACCACTGTTAAATATCGCGAGCGCGTATAATACACTGCAACGGACGCGCGAGCTCGACCTACTCACGGCAGCGGCGCGCGCGCTCGGCTTCTCTCAAATAATGCCCAGCCAGAGAGAGAGAGAGAAAGAAAGACAGAGAAAGAGAGAGAGCGGGGTTACATCCTGAAATTGTTTGAGCCGTGCGCCGGGGGCGATGCATTCATTAGGTCGTTTTACGGGCCAATAACAGAGTAGAGTACTGGTGGTGGTGGTGGTGGTGGTGGTGGCATAGTGCTACACACCAGACGCCTCGGTAACAACGTGTCAATCGTCCTAACGGGGCATCTGCGCCTCGCTATAGTATATATAGATGCGGTCTCTTTCCTTCCTTCTCCTCCTGCGCGCGCTCATCCATTCGCACCGCGTCCAAGCCTAAACCCAGAGAAACTACCAGAGAGAGAGAGGAGAGAAAGAGTCCATTTTTAGCCGCCACGGACACAAACAATTAGGTGGCGCGCAGCCGCACGAGTCTGCGTGGCGATACTCTATATATGTATATATGCATGCATAACAACTGAATCCTAGGAGATTAGTTCTCTTCTTTCTCTTTCTCTCTCTCTCTCTCTGGCTGAGGAATCGAACTGTTCAGCTGCTGCACTCGAAGCGTGTCATTCGCGCTCGACTCGGCGGGTGAGGGGAGGAGGAGGGGGGGGGGGG
>UELU01144288.1:0-36496 GCA_900490025.1 Megastigmus dorsalis | reverse complement strand
ATTTTATACAATGTCCGCCATTTTGAAGAGGTTAGGGTGAAATCAGGTCATTGAAAAAAATTCTATCGTTAACTACAACTATCGCTTCCACCTTTCTCCACAATCCGGAGTGGGTCAGAGCACTTTTAGATCCAACAAAAAAAATATTAAAAAAAAAAGTTCCGAAAATTTCAGTACTTTTCACTATAAAGTTGGCCATATTTTTTTTCTCGAGCACTTAATCACAATTCTGATCCCGGAAATCGAAAGATCACGAAAAAATAGACAAGGATATGTAGTTGGAATGAAATTATTCAATCGATTCCCTTTTGAGAATGACGCTTGAAAATGAAAAAAAAAAATCGTGTCCCTTGGGCGTTAATGGGTTAAAACACTTTTTTTTATCAGTCTTGAATATTATACATATGACTATCTTTAATTGTAATAACACAATCTCTAAGAAGTCGATGCCACTATTATTAGTTAATGTTGTCGTAGCAGTAGCACTCAGCAGTAGATGTCACACTTTGGAGGTTGTGATTTTCATAACAAACATAGTTCAACCTCTATGTGGAAGCGACCAAGGTATCTCAGGTTCAGCGTAGCGTCCAAACCCTATAATTCAAATGCTAGCCCCAATGCTAATTTCTCCATAAAAAGTTTCCCTGTATTACTCAAACCTCTGATCTACGCTTTGGCAATCCAGGATTGCGATATTATTACTGTACATGTATCCATTGCTGCAATGCTCCTGTAAGTTGATCTAGATAAATGGCATAAGGTGAGAAGTCATTGTTACAGCCTCCATAAGTCACCATCTATATCCTATCTGAGTTGTAAGGCCTGCTACTTATGCGTTAGGATTATTACCTACCGTTGCCTTCTCAACCACCATAGCGGTTTCAGGAACAGGGGCCGAAAGTCTAATCCTTTGAGGGCCTCAACTTCCGAGTCCTCTATCGCGATTAATTTTTTTAATTTAATTTTTGAAATATTATGAAATAGGTTCTATTACTTATTTTATTTATAAATTACATAATAAATGTATATTAAAACAGTGCATTAAGCTAGAGGAAGCTAGATGCCAATGAATTGGCAGCGGTTTTTATATGCGAAGAACAAATAAGTTGTAAGATTTTTGTACGCGAGTGAAAAAGCGAGCAACCGCAAGGCAAAATTTATTTCTTCATTTCAGGAATAAGAAATCCAAATATGCAATTTTCCTTCCCTCTACATATGGCCAATGAACGTAATAAAATGATAAAAAGTATCCGTAGCGAGCAAACGTTAAGATTTGTGTCCTAAACGCCGCAATGTACTTTAGTCCCAGTCACTCTGAACTCTCGCGACTCTATGCTCTGCGTGGGTTGCGGTCTATATGATTTGCGCATGCACAACTAGAAAAGGACTCAATCCCCTATATGCAGCTTTCTCTTTCTATTCCTACATCGTCTTTTCAGCTCACTCACGCACTTTATTCTTATATCCGTACGGTAAAATGCTTCTATTATGTGCAGTGAGGTCCGATGGGTGTGTTTATATCTGCAAGTTTTAGGATAGGGAGAGATCAAACTGTGTAGCTGAATGTATCGTTTGAAGCGTCATTTCTCTTTTCATCATGGAAGAAGACCAAAGTGCGATGTAAAATAAAATTTGCTTTATTTGCCATGTTGAGGAGGATTAAGTTATTTTGTTTAAATCAGTAAATGCATACTTTTATATATAAATGTTTTACAAAAAATTAATATACACCAATTGCATTTCATTCTAAAAAGGTAATTGTATTTGTTAATTTATAATTTTTATTGAGGTATTATCTGTCAAGTATTTGATTATTATAGAGATTATTAAAGATGTAGTTATTATATTGCATAATTATATTAAAAATTTTTTTGTTCAGTTCCGACTATATTCCTCCTGAGACATTACAATAATCAATAATGCATGATTTGGTCCCGATATTGTCTCAGAAAAAGGCACGCCGACGAGAGTGAGAGAGGAGTCAGTTATTTCTCATGGAACGCGGAGAACTGGATCCGGTTCTCGCTGCGGCGGGCCTAACTAGCGTAAGCACTTCGGAGCAGAGCGAGAGAGGACGGGCTGAGGGGGTATTTTCGCACAAACTCTAAGCGAGAATTACACCTAGTAGACCAGAAAGGAAATTGTAATCCACCAGAATTGAAATCTTGTATCATATAGTAATAAAACAAAGAAAATTTAAATAAAGATAGATGAAAAAAAAAAATATCCACGCAAGAGGAGTGTCTTCTCCATATATATATCAGCCATATGTAAGATCGTTCCCTCAAAATGTATAGGTGTGTTTCATGAAGTATGGGTGTGCAAGAAGAGTGAGATGGCAGTACAGCATGGCAGGCTAAAGGGAAATTGAGATATGCCTTGCTAAAGTTTGAAAATTAACTTGGGTAGTATATTTATAGATATTGATGTATGACTGTATTTGAATCACTTCCACTAATCTTTACTTATACTTATACTTATACTTATATATCGACTTGGGTAGTCTATAAATATACTATCCAAGTAAATTTTGAAACTTTAGCAAGGTATATCTCAGTTTCTTTTTAGCCTAGACAGCTAACTCTTTTTGGAAAATGTTTCTTATTTTGTAATCTATACAATCATACAATTAACTAAGGTTCCCCGTGTGAACCATAAATTACCTTTATCCGGGGAATCCTCCAAACTACGTGCCAATGAATTGGCAGCGGTTTTATCATAAGCGCATAAAGGTCAGAAGAGGTTGTAGTAAAGCCGCGGACTAATTTTTATTTTTAGATAGATATTCACTACCAACAGTTTCATCGCAATGAAAATAATTTCTCATCAAGAAAATATTAATAAAAACCTTAAAACTTCTTTTATTTATTGTGTTTATTGCATAAAAAATTACACGTTTTAAATTTTTAAAAAGTAAAGCATTATAATTTAATGAGCAAAATTAAGCGTTGTTTTAATTGGATACAGTTAATGCGACGTGTCCATCATTAATTTAATAAATAAACCTGTATAAACATTTTAATTAAATTAAATTTTGATATAATCATAATAATAATGTAGCAAAGTATATGAAAGCATAATTTTAGTATGATAAATATTGAATATTTCTCGGAACTGTCAATCATTATACCGATAACTTCTGCACACTGAATATTATATTACCTAAATTCATAGCTTTGTTAATAAGCTAATTAAAGGATTTTACGATCGTAACCTCCCTGCCCCGCCCCCCTCCCTTCACCCTAAGTTGTACACTGCGGCTATTTCCGATTACATCGTTATAGAGAGAAACTTGCAATTCTACGAGTTTTAATAATAAAGCTGTTTTATAAGACAGTAATAATGTGCTATTTCAATTGCTTTCTTAGATTAAAAATAATTGTTTAAAATAGGTCATGTACAGAAAATTGACCGCATGTATTGTTATCGTTCATTATTCTACTCATTTTCCCTTTAGCAAATTTTGTTATCGGACACTAAAATTTCATTAATATGCACTGAGAAAAATAGATACTTGATGCAAGCAAAATCCACTTCAATTAAGAAGAAAATAATTTTGTTTGGGCACGTAAATTTTTTCTTCTTGAATGAAGAATAAAATCTGTTTCCTTCGATTCTGTTTGAATGAAGAAGATTGAAATTTGATTGTAGAGGAATTATACTTTAATCTGATATTTGATTAATCCTATAAAAATTTAGCATATACTTGCTACAAGAAGAAACCCATTCAATTAAAATAGAAATCTTTTAAATCTGCGACGAAAGTATTTCTGAAAATATTTGGCATATACTGACAATAAGAAGAAATCCATTCGATGGAAATTAAAATCTTTCATAAATATTGACTTATATACTTCATTGAAATAGCTTTATCATTTTTATCGTTACATTAATTTATTCTTGATAAAATTATATTCTTGCATGAAGCAGAATCCTCCAACCGTTTGACGAATTCAAAGAATAGTTTCCTTTAGAATCTTTTCTGCTACTTTCACCGATTTGTCCCTTAGATGTACTCTGTAAACATGGTGAAAATTGAAATAAAACAAGCAATAATAGCAAAAATATTTTAAATGAAATGATATTAATATTTTTACCGGTTCTTCATCTACGTCTAAAAAATTATTTTAAATAAAATCTATAGTAACTAATGATGAAAAGAGTAAATTAACCTTCAGCACATCACCAATACTTGAATCAAACGATGCTTCTTGCAAGAATTCACTGATTGTCTTTGGTTTCTGCATTTTTGCGGTTAACACGCTTACATAGGTTGGTGACGAAAATCAGACTAACGCGAGCACTTCTATTGTACATAATATAATATAAAATCTATAGATTTTGGAAATATGTACTGTAAGTTTCAATGTTACGCGATGTAAACAAAGTCGAAGTTCTTACTACATTGCGCGCTAGTTTCCAAACGCTTAAGTCTAAACATATATATATACATATAATTTATGTTCTATAAGATTTGTGTAGAATATTAATACTCGGAGCTATTATCTATTTGCACCTATGAAAGGAATTAAATTTTCTTTAGAAGAGAAATTAGTTACTGTTATTTTAAAGACAAACGCTCTTTTATTCGAGCGGGGGATACCACTTGTAGAGTTTATCTACTTGCGTTAAGCAGATTTCATTTTACAGCAAGCACGTAATCTTTTTGCCGGCCGTATATTGGTTCAGAAGGAAGAGTTTTTTCTGCTAGAAACAAGAAAACCATAATTTGTAAAGGAGAACCCAGTTACTAGCTTCAAGTAGATTTTGTCTTGCCGTACGTGGATGTCTCACAAGCAGATTTTTCCTCTTGCGAGCAGTATCCATTTTTCTCAGTGTGCTAGGGAAGCCAGCAAATATTTTATAGTGACATTACTTGAAACGGTAATTTCAAATTAAACAGTATGTTATGCAATTTATATACATTTTCGAAAATTCATTTAATTTTAATAATAATTATTGTGTCTGAGAAAATAAAAATAAAACCAAAACTGAGTGAATACTAAAATTTTTCCAATTTTTTCCAAGCGTCAACTTTAGTTCTCATATCTAAAAGATTTCCAGCTATAAGAGGATTAATCTGAACTAGGAATTCGCGGCGGCAAATGCGCGATTCATATTAAATAAGCCGTATAAAACTGTAGAGAATTTAAGACTTCATAAAGTCACGGCAAGTGTCCGCTTTAAAATTAAAACTGCTATTATGAGTAGTTTTTAAATAAACAGTCCATGCAAATAAGCGTACGCATATGTAGAAGTCGGGGGGATTGATTGTCCATGTCGTGTTTGCGCTTGTGAATTCGAATTCAAATTCGAACTCAACGTCTAATCCCATACGCCAGATGTAAAACAGAAAATTTTTTTATTAGTAACTTCGATATACCTACGCGTTCTTTGCTACTTTTTTCCGAGTAGAAATTCATATCAATTTTCTCTTATTAGGATTTTAATAGATTTTCGACTCAAGTCTCCTGAAAGCTTCAACTATTTTTGTTATACCTATGTTAAAAGTATATTTGATTGCGCAAAAGCTTCATGACTGCTGTAATGAGATATGACGTACTTGCTGTTAATATTCGGGGAATGATGTTTGAATTTATTGAATTATTGCATGATTTTTGTTCAATGATTTTTAATATTTCGAGTCACACGAAATCAATATTGTGCATAAAAAAGGTGTGGTACAAAAATGGCATAATCTGTTGTAGTACAGAATTTATTTTCATAGTTAATTTCATTTCATAGTTCCTAAAGCGATTTTATAAAATTTAGAAGTCACTTATATTTCTATAATCATTCAATTTTCTATAAAATTATATAATATATACTATTTTCACTTCCTATTTGCATGCGAAAATGTAATAAAGGAACTTGCATTAGGAGTAAATTCCAAAATTTATTACAAAACGTGTAGTTTATTTTTTGGTAGTTAAATTTAGTTTATAAGTATTATATTATTTAACTTTTATTGTTCATATTCAATTAAATTAAAATTTGATAAAGCACTGAAAATAAATGATATAAATAGCAATTATTCGCTTTTTCGTAATTTCATACTTAAAAAAAACAAAACAAAGCGTTATTATAATTATTATTCATTTCTCATCAACAATGTTATTTATGAAAAATTGAACAGAGTTATTTAAGAATAATAAATTAATCGCCTGTTTATATATTTTACTATGAATTTATCGTCGGTAGCCTTGACGGAAATAAAGCCGAATCAATAAATCAATCTCTTTCTCCCTGTTTGAATTTTCCGGTTAAAAGGAGTTTTATTTCTCTCGTATCCTTAAGAAAAATATTTATAATTATCTTTTCGTATTAAAAACCCTGGTCAAAATCATAATGCTGCGTGGTTATTTATTTCCCTTACTCATGAGTGCAATGCAAAATTATCTTATTTTATTTACAATTAATAATACGATTTAAATAAAATAATTAGCAATATATTTGAATAATTAGTCGTACAATTTAAATTATTGCAATACAGAAAATGAAACAGATTGATCTTAAAGAAGAATTAAGAATATTATTTTTATAGCATAGTACTATAATATTTTTTTAATCAATAATTCAATCTCAAATTACACAGTCATCCATTGCATATAAAAAACGATATTAATATAAAATTTCAGAATGATAAATAGTTTTACTTTCCAATTATCGTGAGCACAAAAAATAGCAGTTTAAAAAGAATGTTATTTCAATAATTTGTCAATGACTTTTACTGAAAATGCACAAAAGTATAATCTGTAACTAAAATTATTAACCTATCAAGTTTCAAGTAAATCAACTGAAAAAAGAAACACGACTTTCGAGATAAGATAATGAATACCAATAATACCCCGGATCAAACCACTTGCCGAGCGTTCGAACACGACGAAAAGGATTGCCCGCAGGGCTGATTTTGAAAATAACTCGAATTTGAATATTGACGATTGATACTTGTAGACAATTTTATTGCGCATCTGTTTTGTAAATAAACCAAATTTGTAACTGTTTTTGTTTTCAAATCATTGTACATTTACGAATTAATACAAGTCGTATCTAATATATCTAAACAAATACAGTTAATAGTTGAAACCTGTCTGTGTCAGTCAGTACGGTGGGACTATGCATCTACGTTACCATCGCGTTTTAAACAGCGTTTAAGAACATACGATAGTCCTACTTTACCGACATTACAGTACTCTGGTTCCAGTAAAACAAAAAATTGACACTATTGTACTTTCTTGGATCATAAACTATCATTCTGCAAAAATTTAGCCGAATATTTGAAGACTACTAGGAATAACATTTCCACAAAAATTGTACGTCCCATTTTGAGTAGATTTTAAATACTCAGGTGAAACTCTGCGAAATGGTAGATTGTGACCCAAGAAAGTTCAGCGATGTCTTTATTTTGTATTAATAAAAGTATTTTTTTACTGGAATCAAAATACTGCAACATCCGTAAATATTGAGAACATGGGGTCCCCTTAATCTGAATTTTAAAATTGAGTGGTTACTGCCTAGACTCTAGCCAGAAATCGTCGCCCGGTAGTGGAGTTTCTGACCACATCCATTGTGTTCCGTCGTAACAGTAAGCTTCGTTCTTATGTGTCAGTGAGTGAATGCTGCGCGTAATTATAAGCGTGTGAGTGGTGGCAGCACCGCACGGGTCTGTTTCCGGTTTACCGCGTCTCGACGGTGGCGACATCGCGAGGGTACGGCGATTGTACACGAAGTGCAGGTTCCGGCGAGCGTCTCAGTTTCCAACGGTCAACCGCGAAGAATGGTGCTTTCTTGCGACCCTCCATGCCCTCCCCCCTTTTTTGCCTGATCAGCATCCTGTCATAGGTAAGAAGTCGCAGGTAAACGTACGGCGTAACCCATGTAACATCGAAGGTTTCTACCTTCTCGCGTGTGCTGCCATTACGGCGTCGGTGTTCCCGCGCAGTGATCACGCGTAGCCTCTAAAGCTTTCAATTCTCTCGCGCGAACCTAACAGCCTCTACGGTTCTCTATCCGTTCTCGCGAACCTGAGCAGCCTCTACGGCTTTCGGCCCTATCTTGCAGACAAGTGCAGCCTCTACGGCTCTCTGTCTCTGTCTCACAGACACGTGCAACCTCTACGGCTCTCTATCTCTCTCTCACACGGACACGTGCAGCCTCTACGGTTCTCTGTCTATTTCAAGAACACGTGCAGCCTCTACGGCTCTCTGTCTATTTCAAGGACACGTGCAGCTTCTACGGCTCTCTGTTCATCTCAAGGACACGTACAGCCTCTACGGCTCTCTGTCTATCTAGCGGCGGCGTGCAGCCTCTAAGGCTCTGTGTGTATATCGCGGCGACGTACAACCTCTATAGCGATCTGCGTTTCTTGCGACGACGCGACGCGTCCAGCCTCTATGGCTCTTTATCTCCTGTATTAAATTATATCATTTAACAAGTTTTTTTCTTTTTTTTTATCATCTGTAAATTTCCAAATTTCAATAAATCTGGGTTTTTTATGCTGAAAGGTTTTTTCCCAAAAAAGTGTTTCTGCCGGAAAAAGAACCTTTATTTTCTTGAAATCTCTTCACAGGAGCAATAATTTTCGTGGCGCTGGTCTAAATTAAACGGCATTTATACCTATTTAGTTGAAAAAAGAGTCTGTAAAAAAATTTTTACCAAAAAGTACTGCATTCGGCATTTCTCAAGTGAAAGCTTCGGCGAATTGCGAAACAAATGAATGTTTTTCACTTGAAATGCCTTCGTGGCTATCGAATATCATCGCATTAATTTAATTGGCACGCAATTTACTCTTAGTTATTAAATACGATTCATTTACATAAAAATTTTTACCAAGTATGATTTTTTCTTTTATAGCTCAGGTGCAAACCTTATGGACTAACAAGATATGTAGGTTTCCGCGCTCAACCTTACCCAGGACCACGACGGGGACGTGGCGGAATATGGTCCCATCTTTTTTTATGTTTTTTCTTTTCATTTTTTTATTTTTTTTTATTTTTTTTAATATTTTTTTCATAGTTTCTGTCATGTTTTTTCTTTTTATATGATTGTTTTATATTAATTCTGTTTCTAAACTTTCACTACTACTTATTTCGTTTTGCTTTTCAAATTATATAGCTTCATCCAAATGAATTTAATCAGAGGTTACGAAATCCATTGTTCAAGAACAACCGAAAAGTATTTCATTGCTCATCTTGAATGAATAATTTTTTTAAAGTAAGGTGGTCGGTTCATTGTCATCAAATAAATGCAATCGCCGTTTCATTGTTTTTTGTTGTTGGAAATGCTTGAATCATAATTGTATAGAATAGAAGCAATGGATCGTCTAGCTACATTCATATCTTTCTCAGTAAGTAAATATTTATTTTGCAAACAAATTGCTTGAATCCAGGAACACACATGAATTCCACAATTGTTCTTGGATTCATTATTATCAGAAAGGAGGACGCCGACGAATGCGTAGAAAATAAATAAAACTAGATAAACGTAAAAAATTTTTTTATTTATTAGAGCTGATCAAAATATTAATATTGGAATAAAATTTCATCGGGGGAAATGCGCGGAAATATAAAAAAAATTCAAGTTAATTTTGTTAAAATGAGTGAAAAACTCAAGATTTCATCCGACATCTAGTATTAAAAATTAGAAAAAATCACATTTTTTATATTTTCCACTTCATAGAGAAGACTTATTTAGAGAACTCTTATAGAGAAGTTTTTTATTCAAATACTTCAGAGTTTAAGGATTCTTTGTGCTGAAGTCGATTTTATAGGATTCATGCCAAGTTTGACCATTGGCCGCTACCGGCGTCCTCCTTTGAAGAGGAACATCAGTTGCTAAATAAAATTGCCATTTAGTACAATTGTCTATGTTATTTAAATAATATTGCTCAATAAATACACACAACCGATGTATCCACTTCATTTCTGGTCTCATATGTAATGAGTCCATCAATACAATTCTTTTTTTTTAAGAAAACAATGATTAGAGACCAATGTCCATATAAATTATTAATTAGTGTATGAACAGGTAGAAGCCAAATATCCGTATTTCCCAGATGGCACTTAGAAACCCATCTTTTTTATCCCAAACTAAATTCACTCTTCTTTAAAATTGCATCAACTAAAAAAGTTTCAAATGTCAAGATATTGATAGCTTGACTTAAAGAAGCTTCATGGCACATGACAATATTGAAAGAGTTGATTTGTCATTGTCATCGATTTCTTCTTTAATAAATAATGTTTTAAACGTATTCTGTGAAAGTATTAAACCTGCAATATTATTCTGGATATTTGGAAACCCTTCTGGATATTCTGTTGAGGAATCGAAGAAATTTTTAATAGTACTTTTAAATTGTAACATACAGTTTTTATGCTTTTGTTGTATGAAAGTAAATGAATCAGTTGATTTTTCTAAACTTTCATCGCCGTCAGTTATATCTATTACATCTAGTATTTTCTCAGGTGAATCTTTTTGTTGTTCATTATAACTTGTAGAGCTTTTATTATTGTTTGAATAAGACGCGTATTTATCGACTTCCTTTGAACAATAAGATTTATCAATGACATCAAAAATATTTTCATTACCCGCATTTACAATCACTTGAGGAGTATTAGTAAAAAATTTGATAATTTTTTTGGCTTAATATTTATGCGCGTTGTATTATTTTCATTAGTTGCTGTATCACATTCTTCTTTTTTCCGATTCGAAAGCTTATTCAATTGTACAAAATATTCTGTCATTACTGCTTCAAAATTTTTTCTATACAGATCATAGCTTTTTTCACGTATCTTTGCAACGTTATCTTATGTATAGATTTACCAAGAATGTAATGAACAACTTGTTCCCAAATACAATTTTTCATATTATAGATCTTACTATCTTGAGATTTATCAAACAGCTATAAATCATGATTTAAGAGATTTTCATTTGTATTATTCCACAATAAAGCCTGTACAATATTAGGAATTGTAATTTTAGAATAGTGCGGTGAATATTTTTTCAATTCTTTAGCTTTTTTTGAAACAAACATTATTATTAAATATAGAAGTACTAGTTTTCTTTCAGATATTTTATAAATAATAAATATGTCTTTTTGTGAAGTGTGTGACGTTTTAGTTACCAAAAAAGCCAGAAATAAATATGTTATATCTCAGGGCAAGTTTTATTGCAAATCTTGCTATTTTTTATTGGCAAAATGTTCAAAATCTTCCGAAGAAACAAATCCAATTTCTAAGTCATCAACGGAAAGTACTTTAAGTAAAACAGTTTCTCCAACAGATTATGTAAATATTTCAAATCAACCAATAACTGACCAAGATGCTGCGTTTCATACACTAAATAACAACGACTTGATTCTACAATTAATATCAACCCTGTTGCAAAGGTCTGATAAAAACTTATAAAAAAGTCCAAATTCTGGTGCAAAAACCTCATAGGTTATGAGGCTTTTGCACCCTTTTCACCTTTTATCGGATCTTTTCAACAAGGAATACGTGTTTCCAAACTTCCAAGTCCCACGGTAAATGTATTGTAATGAAAGATGAAAATGACAAATATAATATAGATCTTCAACCAGATAATTCTAATAAAGATCTTCAATCAGAAAATTCTAAAAAAGTTGAGGAAATATCAGTTCCAGTTAAACGAACAAGTATATCAGGAAGCTCTTGTATCTTTCGATGTTTAAAACCTATTTTACTACGGAAAATTCCTACTGAAGCTCGGGTTAAGGTATTTAATGTAACAGGTATTTACGTTCCTCAAAATTCTCGTTGCTGTGCTGATCACTTGATAAACGATATTTTTGCCAATTTTTTAGCTAACACAATTATGCCTGAAGCAGAACATTCATTAATGTCGTCGGAAGAAATAGCTTTGTTCTTAACCTATTTGAGAAGCGAAGAAACTTTAACTTTTAATGAAAGTTATTTTGACAATATCGACAACAAGACGTTACAAACTCAAATAGGATTGAAGACAGAATATTTTGAAGCTTTGTTGTCACATATAAATATTAATGTTAAACGCTCTACTTCTTTTATATTAGGAATATATTTGTGGAAACTGAAAAATGAACATTCAGACGATATAATCGCAACTATTTTTAAATTATCTCGATCTACGATTGAACAATATTTTAAGCAAGTTAAAAATGATCTTATTCATAATTTTGTTCCATTATATTTAGGGAGTGGCAGCGTAGATCGAGAAAAACTAGCCAGGAATCAAACTTCTTTAGCAAAACAATTATTTTTAAATGATAATCAAGATGGTATTATTCTCATTTGGGATGCAACATATAATTACATTCAAAAGAGTTCAAATTATACTTTTCAGAAAAAAGCTATAGTATGCACAAACACAGAAATTTAGTGAAGCCAATGATGTCAGTCGCGTTAAATGGGCTTATCTATGAAGCTTTTGGACTATACCCGGCAATATGTCAGATGCTGAAATTTTGAAAATACTTATGAAAGATGAAAATTTTTATCGTCACTTTAGATCTAGAGATGTCTTTATTGTTGACAGAGGCTTTCGAGATGCTATAGAAATTATTGAATAGAAAGGCTTGCAAGCGTTTATGCCCTCATTTATTGACCCAAATAAAAAATAGTTAACCGCTGAACAAGCTAATAATAGTTGATTAGTAACTAAAGTAAGATTTATCATCGAGATAATAAATGGAAAAATAAAAAAAACATTTTCTTACTTTGACCAAGTTTGGAGTAATAATGCAATTCCACATGTGCTCAAAGATTTCCGCCTTGCACGCGCAATTTATAACGCCTTTTATAGAAGAATCGAATCAGATAAATTATATAATGATGATATTTCTAATTGTCTCTTGTCTCGAATGAAGAATACAACAAATATGTTACAAATAGTTAATGATCATAACTTGATTAAAAGGCGATCCATATTTCATATTCTAAATTCAGAAATGATACCAGATTTTCCAAGATTAACTTACTTTCAGCTATACTTTATATGTTTAGGTAGTTATCAACTAAAACAAGCAATATCATATTATACCGAGCATGTAAAGAGGATGAAATAAATAATTTGGTAAATTATGAATTAAATTTTAAAACACCCCTGCTGATCAAAATTCGATTAGATTCAAGACACTCCAGAAGTGTTAAGTATTTTTTATTTATTAAACAGGAGATTCTGAAAATATCATCCAAAATAAAGATCTTACAGAATTCATTCATTATTATTGCCAATGCAAAAATGGCAGCAGGACAGTTGGATGTTGTGCACATATAATGTCAGTGCTTTGGTACTTAAGCTATGCACGTCACTTATCATCAATTAAAACTCCAGCTATTTTTTTAAACAATATTTTTGAAGACTGTAGTATTTATTGATAGTGAAGAGGAAGATTAATACACAAAGGAAGATTAAAATTTCAATAAAAAACTATGAAAAAAAAAAAAAAATAAACATATTCCGCTACGTCCCCGTCGTGGTCCTGGGTAAGGTTGAGCGCAGAAACCTACATATCTTGTTAGTGCATAAGGTTTGCACCTGAGCTATAAAAGAAACAATCGTACTTGGTAAAAATTTTTATGTACATGAATCGTATTTAATAACTAAGAGTATATTGCGTGCCAATTAAATTAGTGCGATGACATATTCGATAGATTCAAGTGAAAAACATTCATTTGCTTCGCAATTCGCCGAACCTTTCACTTGAGAAATGTCGAATGCAGTACTTTTTGGCAAAATTTTTTTTACAGGCTCTTTTTTCAACTATATAGGTATAGATGCCGTTTAATTTAGACCAGCGCCACGAAAATTATTGCTCCTGGAAGAGATTTCAAGTAAAAAAAGGTTCTTTTTCCGGCAAATAATCAAAGTTTGCAGTTGAAAAATGTAAAAGGCAGTGCTTTTTAACCAAAATTTTGATGCCAGTGGATATATTTCGCTGCAATGAGGCTATTCCAATGAAAAACGTACTTTTTTGTTGAAATCTGCCAGAGCTTTCACGTGAAAAAAACGTGAAAGGCAGTACTTTTTGGTAAAAATTGTTGTTTAGTTGTATTATACGAATTAAAGTGAGATCAACAATGTTTAATTTGAATCAGCGCAGCGGGTATTTTGACTCCTGTGTCGACGTTTTTAGTAAAAAACGTAATGTTGTCCGATAATTGGTCAAAGCTTTTGATTTGAAAAATCATAAATATTACGTAGCGCTGGTTCAAAAATCAGAAAGTAGACAGTATTTTCAATTCCTCTTTTTTTGCTGTAAGACTTTATGGTTAGAAGTACTGATGAATGTGTCTTTTCATCGTTTTTCATTGTTTTGAAAACGAAGACACCGAAAAATATGATTTTTCTTAGAAAAAAGAATTTTAAAGGATATTAAAAACCGTGGCACTGGTTCAAATTTGTCAATACATAAGTCTTCTTTTAATTATCTTTAAGTAGATGCTTTATAATTTCTCTGAAAGCACTGCTTTCTATGAATTTTTCAATGTTTAACAATATAATATCATTAAGTAGTAACAGACGAACTGGATTGGCCACTCCGATTTTCAAATGGTTTTTTCTCCATGTTCCGCGCATCGAGGAAGACTCAATTTTTTTTTAAATTCATGGAATTTGATGCTCTTTACAATGGTATAGGTTTCGTGCGTTGTCCTTTCAGGTCAGATGTCCATTAGTCATGGGCATACTCCAACAGTTAGTTGCTTATTGAGATAAGATCTCAATTCATTTAAAATTTTAAGTCATGTTATTGAGTAGTTTTTGATGAAACAAGCATTTAGTGAAAAAAATCGGGTTTCATTCGTATGGGATAACTTGAATAAAAATAGTTTTATCTTTGTGAATAGTACATTTCGATACAAGTGTGCGAAGTGGGTGATACTCGCATGCTCCCTTCGTTCGAGCGACAATACACCCGTGCGTATATTTTTTACTACGATATGTGCGAAATAGGATTTTGAGTGCCTGTTCTTTTGCGTGTAACATACAATTATTGCAATCTTGTAAGAGCATACGATATTTTTTGATTGATTTTAATTTTTCCTTTCATGTACATTGCTCACTGACCCTAAATTAATCAGGTCCTTTATGTGTACGAATACTATTATCATCTCTCTTAAAGCATTTTATTATGGAACTTAAGCCTACAGCAGCACAATCCAACTGCGTGCGTTTATTCATAGCAACACTAAAATTTTTTCTCAGAGCTTTAAAAAATATAGGAAAGCGGTGATAGTACTGTGAGTCTCGAAAGCATTCACCACCATTGCGTTTCGCATATACAAAGGTAATCGGTCAGTATTTTCTAGAAACTCGCTCAACATCACCTTTTAGATACTATTTCAGCCTTAAGTTTTTGAAGTTCATTAAGACATATATTTATAAAAATTACCCTTCGTCTTATTCGTCGTGTTGAAAAACTCAAAGTACTTTTCACTGACATGATTTCCATCGCTCTGCAGTTTTGCAATATGTTGAATCAGAATTTCGCTTTATGTAAATCTGTCTTTCCATGATTGCAGGTTACATTCAGATCACATCCAAATTTTAGCAGTGTATGCATTACTCATATGTTCACTGACTGTGTGATTGGTGCCGTCATTCAGTAAATATTGCCGCTTTATTGTCCATAAAGCAATATTGCTGCTTTCGTCTTTCAGATTTGGTTTAGCTCCTTGTAGTAAATATTTCATGCAAGCTATTTTTCCTTTACTCACGGTAATGTGTATCGACGTCTGTCCATGGTCGAATGTGATTTCATCAACATTGGCCCCTATTTCTAGTAAAATGTATACATCATGTAAGTATCCATATTTAATAGCTATATGTAATGCTGTGTCATTTTTCTCGGTAACGATGTGTCACATCTATAAGCTTAAAAGAAAAGTCGATCGCTTCTCGATGATATGAATATACGAGGCTGTCAATGAGTACGTTAGTCGTGATTGAAGCTTTGTGTTTCGGATTCGTATATTCTTGTACTGCAGTTTGGTTTGGATTTGCACCAAATTCTAGAACTAATCTTACTATTTTCAGGGTGTGGGCGAAGTATTTCAAATAAAATAATAGAACTGCGCATCTGTCAAATTTTGAATAGAAATACGTGTATGTATGTTGTTTATTACTCAAACTGTTAAGCTACACTGACTATGTAAAATCATCAGGATGTTAACATTTGAATTTTCTTTCGTTATCCGCACTCAGTGGCCATGTACTTTCTATCTTGATTTATATTTATGTGTGTGTGTGTGTGTGTGTGTGTGTGTGTGTGTGTGATTGTGTGTGTGTGTATGTTTGTCTGCAAGCGTGTAAATATATGGGCTCGGACAGACAAAAGAATGAGGAATAAGGAATAAGTAAGGAATAAGAAAATAGCATTAATTACTATATCTATATACATAAGAAACAAGAGGAATAAGGAGGAATAAGAAGGAATAACTTCCACCTTATACCTCTTGTTTCTTATGTATGTAGATACAGTAATCAATGCTATTTTCTTATTCCTTACTTATTCCTTATTCCTCATTCTTTTGGCTGTCCAAGCCTTATGTGCGTAAATTTATGAATGTATTATATATTTGTGTGCATGTATGAATGTGTATATATTTGTGTGGATTTAAAAGTGTATTATATATATTTGTGCGTATTTATGTGTGTGTATATATTTGGGTGTGTGTGTATGCATATGTGTAACGGTCGTTCAGGATGTTTAATGGTTGTTTTCAGGACTTTTGGTAGGCTCCAGTACTGTCCTGGAAGTTTGATATGTTTGATGGTTGTTTCCAGGACGTAAAATTGTTGTGACTTATTTTGTTTTTCATGTTTTTATCTGTTTTTTTTTTTAATTTTTGAGAGATTATTTCTTTAGTAATAGAAGTGGGCGATGCAGGTGAAGAATATTTGGGGTCGGGGTTGTGGGGTATTCGTTTATTGCTATATTAGAACGACTTTTATAAATGTTATAAACAATTATAGTGACTGAACGGTAGTAAACTGTAAGCTTATGATCGAACTCATGTCAAGCATTGATAATACTTTTCTGCTACCAAAATAACAGTGGGGATATGGTTGGCATACGTCTAAGAAGGGGAACCCGAGGAGTCCGAGAAACCGATTTGTCTGAACTTTGGAAAATGGTTTCTTGTACCTAAAAATGAAGCTCAGTGCCTATAAGTCCTTCAAATGGGCCCTAAATTCGAAGATAATGACAGATTCAGCAAAATATACGAAAAAACACGTGCTGCTTCAAATCAAGATAACTCAGCAATTAAGATTGCTACCGACGGGTATAAAAGAGCAAATAAAAATAAGAAAAATTTTCTTTAATGCTCATTTTTATGCGAATCCATACCATTTTCCGTTTACGAGTTATGGATGATTGAAAATAAGCCTGAATATTACACCCGAAATAGACTTCAGTTTTCCCATTATTTTTCAAGGTAAAATTGTACTTAAATTTCAATCATCCATAAATTTTGAACGAAATAAGCGAACTACTCAAATAAAAATGAAAATGAAAGGAAACTTTTATTTCTTTTATTTGCGTTTTTATACCAGTCAATAGAAATTTTAAATACTGAGTTATCTTGATTAGAAGCGGCACCTGTTTTTTCGTATATTTTACTTAATCTGTCGTTATTTTCGAATTTAGGGTCTATTTGAAGGACTTATAGATACTGAGCTTCATTCTCCAAAGTTTCAGCCAAGTCGGTTTCCCGGACTCCTTGGGTTCCCCTTGTAAGCACAAACCTTTCGATTCTAATACTTTAACGTAATATGAGATGATTTTTCAAAGAGACGTTTTTATTTTATAAAAAAGTAGAACTGTTATCGAACACTAATATCATGTTTATACTGAACCATTAAATTTCTCTGGATATTTATTAAAAACAAGTTTTAAAAATATCGGAGCTTTGCCTTAACTACATTTACTCAACGATTCATAGAAACATTTTCAAGGAAATACTTCTTTTATACAGGGTAAAAAATTAAATGTACGACAGATACATCATATAATAAGTAAAAAACGGGGATAAAATTGCATTATCCGCTATAGAGTAGATAGTCGAGCTCTTTATCAGCGGGCCAGCTCATGCTGCATACATTAAAGTTCGCGAAAAAATAAAAGAAATTGCTTATTTCATCCGGAGACTCTGTCTTTGTGAAGTGCAAGCAGGGCACAGTTAAAGTGCAGTGCTCGAGTTATGCAAGGAATTAGCGGGGAAAAAAAGGAGGTAAAACAACGCAAGCAGGGCGAATAATGAACAGAGTAATAGGAGAAAGAGAGGCGAGCTGGAGAAACTTGATATGCCACACGCCGCTTTCCGCGCTGCGATGCGCTCCAACTTTGTTCGTTATGAATTAGTGCTTTCCTGGTTGTTTAAACGAGAACAGGTGAAAACTCCACTTACGGCTGCAATTCGGGTGATTCATTTTTTTAGTGCTGTATAGCTGTGTAGAAACAGACAATGCTACAAATTGCGATCACTCCAGTTCAGTACCTCTTTTGCACGAAAGAATAACGTGTACGAATTTTTTTTTTAATGAAAAGCATACCTGCATGAGTCTTGCTTTTAAAAGCAATCAGCTTGATAAATAAAGTCTTACTTCGAACACTGAATGGTCGAGGAAACAGAGTTTCAGGGCAACAATTTCGTGAAAACGCGTGACTGTTCAATTTTTTATTACTTTTTGTTCTCTATAAGCATTTGAATTTATTTAAGTTTCTTTATTTTTTCCGTCTATTATTTATATTTATAGTTTAGAAGTGCACTAAGAGGCCTGCTCACTCAATCGATAAAGTAGTAGGAAACTAAGAACTCAGCAATACCAAAACTTATTCGCGAAAATCTCTCAACATGGAAATCTCTCTAACCACAATCGTACAAAGTAGCGGCGAGAGAGAGAGAGAGAGAGAGGGAGAGAGAGTCGGGGGCAGAAGGTTACGCAGTATCGCGCAGGTAAGCCGAGGCTTATAAATGTCCAACCGCACTGACACATACATACACATGGGCGTACACACACGCATACGAACTTCGGTTTCCTGAGAAGCTGAGATAAAGCAGTTGAACAAACGAGAAGAATTAAGAGGGACACGCGGGAGCGGGTGCCACTCGCCTTCCGACACTTTCTTTTCTTTAATCTGTCTTGGCAAAATGTTTTTAGCTGCTGCCTCTTATAACCTATATTGAATAAGCCGCGCTTTCCTGATGCTGTGTATCTGCTAATTGTCCGTGGTTCACTCAGTTCCATTTCTTTTTAAGTAACTTAAGGACATTCGAGATAGTCGAGAGTCAAATAAGGTAAATTGCCGTATTGTGAGACAGCGTCTAGAGCGAGACCCGGCAAATAAGATGTGATTTTCAATTAAAATTATCAAATAAAGTTTTTCGACTGTATTTCCTGTCACCAATTCTGATACATTTTCTTTTTCGTTGTTGCCTTCGACGTCAAAATGATTCTTGCAACATGTGGGTGCAAGGACTAATGGAGAATTTGGGTTGAGTAGTAAGGTAAAAGACCCAGTGAATGAACACTTAAGAACATGTACTAGTGATTAGACACCCCCAGTGTCTGGACGATTTCCTTGGTTGTGATTGGTCGAATGCGTCCAGATACTAGTGCTATCCATTCACTAGTCGTGTCCAGTCGCTGGGTCATTTACCTTACTCCTATAAATAGAAATTGGATAGCGACTTGGAAAAAAATATAAAATGGTTTAGCAGGTCTCAAATTGATCGTTATCAAAAATCAAAAGAGTCATCTCTTTTAGTTTTTTTGAAAATTTTCAAAAATTACCCCTAATTAGGGAATAATTCAATAAAATTACTCATTATCTATCAATAAGAGTTGGGTTAAAAATTCACTCAATAACGCTCCGAGGGGGTGATATCATTAATACAATAAGAATTGTTTTTCTATGTATTGATATTTTTTTATTTTTCTAGTTTTTCGGGTAATTTCAACCCCTAAATAAGAGTAATTTTTGAAATTTTTTAAATAACTAAAAGTGATGCTCCTTTTGGTTTTTGGTGATGATCAATTTGAGACCTGCTTAACCATTTTATGTTCTTTACCAAGATCACTATCCAATTTGCAAAAACCGACTGATAAAACTGCTTTTTGCGGTCATTTGGTCCTTTCTGATCCAGCTGTTCAAGAGATAAATAAATAAGGAGAATTTCTATCTCAAAAAGTATAGTTTTAAAAAGTATGTCTATCAATAGATAACGAAAAGGAAACCGCTTTAGGAAATGCTAAAACTGTTTTCCATTTTACTTTAGCTAAATTAATTCCAAAATAAATGCAAAAACGAATTTAAACTCAAAAAATGAGATTCTTAAAAGGATTACCATTTACAAATGTCAATTAGTCAATTCCTCCTTCGAACGGCTCGAAATTTGGTCCGTTTTGCTAGAGTATCTTTACGCAGTTAATCCTTGTCTTAAATAGTTTAAAGATTCATTTTACCCTTTGAATTTTTTTTAATTAATATTACTTATACAAATATTTTTTTAATTAAAATCATTTTTAGTTTTATTAATTATTATATATTTTAATATAGATAATGTGAATTTGTAATTTTAAGATAACAGAATTAACCCATGGGTGTGACCGCCGCCGCTAATGCAGGCCTAGAAACGACACAGCTGCTGCCTTAAAACGTTGGTGGAGAATTTTTCCCGTCCACGCACTGCGTTATTAGATAATAATACTAAATGTATAGTTTTAACATGTTGCATGTTTTTTTTTACAAAAAGGTAGTATTTTCTTACCTGCTGATTGTTATTATGATAAATATTCTATCATTAGAAAACCCACCCAAATACACACACAAAAATTTCTATAAGTAGTCAATTACGGTTCCAATGATATGTTACGAATTGCAACGCTTCATAAGTGTAAGATACTGTAAGAAAACTGCGATATTTAGGATGGGGTCTAAAGCTTCGCTTCCAGCGTGGAGTCATACTCAGACCTGGTTCGATTGCAGTCACGGTCATATTTCTCCATTTTTTTCGAGAATATAAAAACGCATTAGACGTTAATAATTTCAATTTCGTATCATCCTCTGATTGAGAAACTACAAAAAACGTTAGTTAAATCCAATAAAAACTACTCTGAAATTGCAAAAAATTGTACCAAAATAGGTGGTCACTGAGAGATACTACCATGCCGCAAAGGGTTAAATATTAATAATTATTTTTGAAGAAAAAGCATATATATCAAAACACAATATTTCTATGAATAACAAAAGAATGACGATAAGTATCTTAACGTATGGCATCTCAAAATGTAGGTAATTAAAAGCTGTTTCAAATGCATTTTTCAAATTTTAAGATGGCATTATTTTCTTATTAAATTCTACTTACTTTTGTTTTAACAATAAATTTTTTAAACAAAAACTGGGTTCACCTAGGGGTGGAATACTTGCCCATGGTTTGCAGAAATTGTTTTGAAAGAGCTTGAAAACACATATTTGAATGCTTTAAAAGAATGCTTTATTGTACAGACGTTATGTGGATGATTGCTTTTTGATTGTTAAGTCGGTGGAGATTGCTAGTGTGCAGGATACTTTTAATTCGTTTAATAGTTTTTTGAATTTTACTATAGAGCATGAAGATGATAAGAAATTAAATTTCGTAGATCTAACCATCATTAGATGACCTGATAATACACCAATTATAGATTGGCCCAGAAAAGACACTTTCTCAGGTAGATTTGTGCATTACCTGTCTCACCATCCGATTTCGATTAAGAGGGCGATTATTTATAATTTAGTAGATAGATTTAGGAGCTAGGTTCTAAAAATTTTTTTATTTCAAATGGCTATCCTGATAACATTATTGAAATACATATTAAAATTCGAATGAATAAAATAAAATCTTTAGATAACAATATTAATCTTACGCATGACAATAGATATTTAACTCGCAATAGACCTATAATACTTCTACCTTTTATAAAATCATTAAATTCTTTCATAAAATTTTCAATGTAAACATAATATTCTTTTAAAAAATAAACTTACAAGTAATTTACAAATATTGTTAAATTAGGCAAGGATTGCACAGAAAAATTATATGTCCCAGGCATAGTATATAAAATCAATTACGGGGAGTGCTCGGCTGTGTATATTAATTGGTCAGAGTGCACACTTGTTAAAGAAAAAGGATAGCGGAACATTCAAACTGTGTTAAAAAATCAGATGAAAGTTCTGCACTGGCGTTGCAATGGAGACCGAGCACTCATTTGCCTTTGATAAAGTAATGATTCTGGATAGAGAAAGGAATAGGTTCAAATGTGAGTTTTCAGAAATGCTACATGTTTTTACACATAAATCTAATATTAACCGAAAAAGAGACATACAGTTCCTAAAACAGGCATACAAAGTAGCGATAGGCAATATCAGTACAGAGAGTCAGTTTGATCATCATAGTCAGTTTGCTTTGGCCTTTTGTAATTATATATATATATATATTTCTTCGTCTATCATAATTCTTATTGTTATTGTTGTGTTGGTTCGATTCGAATTTTCGTAACCTTTGGGTTCAGTCTTAGCTCAATCTCACTTTGACTTACATCTCTTTCTGAGATGCATTATTTAAATTTCAGTGAATGTCAAATTTAAATAAAAGAGCTTTTTATGGTAAATAAATTTTAAACAGAAATTGTATATTACTTAATGCTCGTCCTTCGTTTTATTAAAATTATGTTTTTTTTTAAGTTTATAGGTTGTGACAGTTCATAATTTTACTAATCACATTTTTAAATATGTGCTAGTCTTTAACAGAATATTGTTGGTTAGTTATTCTGAATAAATGAAAATTAAATGTGATAATTATTACTTTGTAAATATGTATACAATTATTACTTTGTCTAGCCCTGAAGATGACCATACACGAAATGGTCGAAGCGTTGACAAAAATTTATATAAATTAGTTCTTCAAAATCAAGATTTGTGTTGTTGTTCTACTTATATCAAATAGCATTTACCTCTAATAGGAAAAGCTTTGCGAAATTGCAATCTTTCATCATTCAGTATCATATAATTAAAATTTTGTAGCAATAAATATTAGATTAATAATATGAAAAATTTTTTTTAGGTGCAGCATCAGGTGTATAAGACGAGGATCCGATATTCTAAAGCCAAAAAACTAAGAAAGAATAGGGTTAAACTGCATGCGGAAAGATCCTACCTTACCGGTTTTTGCATTTAACGAAATATGTAAAGATAGAGATTAATTTTTGGAAAAAACTTCGCAATCTCTGAATTGTGAATGGAATTTCATGAAATTTAAACCACGTAATTTTTATATCATTACTAAGTAAATAATATTTTATAATAATTAAATGCTACAAATTGTAGTGGCGCTTTATAAAATCGAGCATATCCATTATATATTACATATATAGGCGAAAGTCAATATTATTAAAAGTTAACATAATGAAAAGTGCAATGTTCAAAATATTAAAAAAAAACATAACATAATATATATAAATAGTTTATAATTATACTATAAATTTCAGTTGTTATATATAGAAAGCTGCTGTTGAAAATAGATATTAAAATTATTTTAACAGGAGCTACAATATAAGTAGTGTTATATAAAAAGTAAGAAAAAAAAGTTAATAAAAGAAATAAAAATTAAAAAATAAAATTAATTATATTAAAGGCAAATTAAAAATATTATTAGTATTAATAATGCTATAAACTTGGCCAAAACTCAACTTTTGAATTATTTTCTAACTCTATATCAACATGATTCATGTATTATATAGGCAGTAATGTAACCGAAACGCTATATATTTTATAATAGAGTGTTTCTGTAGACTTTAAAAGGTAGCTAATTTTTCGGTTTCTTATCGATTTTAGCCTGAAAGTCAAAAAGAAAAATGCTAATTTCAGTATAAATGGGTTAAGTTATACATATTATTTGTTTATGTTTCCAAGATCATGAAACTACTCCTAGCCTTTAATATATTAAAGTTTTAACCATATATTTGAATTTAGCGGCATCAAAAACCTAAGACTATAACTTTTCATTTGGATTATTCCACCAGTAAAGAATATTTTTAGTATTGACCAGATTTTTGGAAATATTAATCACAGTGCGATGTCAGGATTCGAATTGGCAGCATATTAGTATTTCGTTTGAGAAACTACACAAATTTCAATCTATAGTCTGATAAAAATTGATACTGAAAGCTTCACAATTCAAAAAAAAATAGCGTGAGATTAGTTTTGAATGCGGAGACACGTAACATAATATCGCTTCATATTTCTCTTTTCCTCGAGGAGTGTGTATGTCCGCGCATTCGAATTTTTGGCACGAATAACCGAAGTATAGCAGAGAAATTTCACAGCCACGCAACGTTACCGATCTCTCTCATCTTTAATTTGGCAGCAGATAAAATTTGCCCTCGCGTTCTCATTGTGGTTCTCTCTCTCTCTCTCTCTCTCTCTCTCTCTCTCTCTCTCTCTCTCTCTGATCAACCTATTTTTCGAAATTTTACGCGATGTATTTTTAAAAGCTGGGGACACCTTTGTAGATATATTCGTGGTAGGATTCTTGCGATTTTTTATCCGAGATAAAAGTAGAATTCTTCTTGACTTTACCACCGCAAAGTATTTAATTTTTTCTTTTTTTTAATCTTTCTTATCTAATTTTTTAATACTTTGTACTTTTAAGAGAATTTTATTCCTCGATAAATTAATCGATTAAATTTAAATTTTAGGAAACGGAAGAGAATTCATTGCTCAAGCATAGGCAACGTAGTTAATTCTCAAACATATGGCAGTATACACGTTTGGGAAGATAGTATCAAATTTTGATTTAATTTAATTCAAGATTTCAATTTGATTCAAGAGTGGCGCTTTTCTAGGCTTACAATTATTATTCAAGTGAAAAGCACATTAATCGCACTTCTTTTATACTTGTTCTGTCATTTTCGAAAGTTCCAAATTAATTCGGGACCAAATAGAAAAATACGGTCAAATAATATGAGAGTACAAGAAAATATAACACAACATCGAAACTTATTTAGAAGAATATGGTATGCGTGCCAGATTTTTAATGCACTTTGGCGTCTTTTTAATTAATGAAAAAATAAAATTGGACATGTTATAACAATAAAGTTTTTACGTGGGATATGAAAAAAAAAACATGTTGCCTTGGATAATTTTTATTTATTTTCTCAATTTACATCTATAAAAAAACGTCTATAAAAAAACTGTTCCTTCATTATCAGCATTGATAACAAAGAAGATTACTACATCAATAAATTTTACCGATAAAATTAAAAACAAAAGGCAAAAGATTACGCACTTTGCGTTAAAGTTTCGATGTCGGGCAAGCCTTAAAAATAGATGAGCCATTGAATTAGTCCCACACGCTCACATCGTCGATAGTCTATAATCAACGCCCGAGAACACAAGACTGCAGAGCTACCTATATACATTCTCCCTCCTCTCTTTCTCCTACTCGTTATCTCCCTCTCGCTCTATTTCACCTTCTCTCCCTCTTTCACGTGCTTTTTTCCGTCTTTTATTTCTTGTTGATTCCCAGGCAAGGGCGGTATATGGAAGTGACGGACTCGCAAAGAGAGAGAGAGAAAGAGAGAACGAGAGTGTCATAAGGCACTTTAAACACATAGGATAGGACGATCGAATAACTCTTTCGTGTGTGTGTATCGGCTTTTCTCTGACACAACGTACCTAATAAATGCGTTTATCGCCTCACTGCCGATCTTGCGGCTGAGTGGATATGCCTCGGCTGACGTCACTGTTCGCTCCCCTATACATAGACCCCGTTGTGAGTGTGTGTGCGTGCGTGTGTGTGTGAGATAGAGAGAGAGGGAGAGAGAGAGAGAGAGAGAGAGAGAGAGAGGGGAACAGGCCTGCTAGTATATTTTCTCCTTTATATCCCTGCTTTTTTTTGGACGAGCCTCCGCGGTCCGTGTGCGCCCTTTTGTTATCTCTCCTTTTGTTGACATTTCTGCGAATGTCGGCTTTCACAGCTGTACCGGGAAATGTTTTACGTGGGGGAAGCATGTACTTTGTACTCTTCCGTTTTCTTCGAGCCGTTTAAGCCGGGGCCCTTCTAACCGATGAATTAATTATAGAGTTTTTGTCTCATTATCAGTTTCAATCTCTTCAAATCGCAAACAAAGGTTTGTTCTTGCGTAGAGTTGTGATTGATAGTTTTAATTGAGATAAAAAACCTAATTTTTTTTGCATTATTTTACTTTATGGTAACATTACTTTATCTATGTAACTTTATAAGTTTTCTACTTTTTAGTTTCTTTTTACAAGGGCGCCTGCATGTAAATAAGGTGAATCGAATATTTTCTGCCAGTATATTAACTCATTTACCTGTGTTTTTTCTCTTGGCATTTCCAATTATTTAAACAAAATTATTTAAAGTTGCTCCCTCGAAACTCGACTCTGCTCGGCGGATAAGTTGAAATTTTACATACATACCTATAAAGAAAAGCAACACGAAGCTGATGTAAGAATTTCAAATCTTTTCACCATCCCGTTTCTGAGTAATCGATATTTAAAACCGTAAATTATACACGGGAGGTATATCTATAATTGTATAGGAATTGTTTGTTTTCATGCGTTCTTTTATCAATATCTTGACGATGTTCACGAATGATTTAAAAATTTGTACACTTATAGAAAAGAACTGAACGAATGTTTTGAGAAAAAGTGGCTATGATCAACTACGTTAATTTTATGATAAAAATGATACTTTAAGGAAATTTGTGAGTGGCCGTAGATTTGTGGCAACGTCGCATTGGAGTGGGTCCGCGAGTTTCGTTCTTGTAAATTCACTTGTAAATTATTTAAAAAACAAATAAAATGAGATGTAAGATTACCAACAAATAATAACACATCTTGGAACAACAAAACTTTATTAATAATAAACATAAATAACTATAAATACATAAATATATGTTTTAGGTGAATTTTATGAATAAATTTTAATAAACTTAATTACAGAAAAAAGTAATTTTTTTATCTAATACGAAAAATACTGTATAATACACGAGTCTTTTTCAGAACATTTGAATAATAAAATATTTTATAATGAAATATTAACAATATTATAATAATCACAAGGTTTTTGAGTGTGATAATCTTTTTCACTAATGACAAAATGTTTCTTGTCATATTGTACTTATTAATTGCGATTTGTATTAAAAAGTTCAACAATTTTATTAATTATCTGAGATGCTCTTGTAAGCCACGGTGTTTATCGACTTTTGCCGATAAAAATTTTATAAATTGTTCTTCATTACTGGATTGTATATCTGTATATCCATACGGCCATCGATGCGACGGAGTCATAATTAACCTCTTCGCTCTTAAACATTCACTCACTATCCCTCTCCCACAAATCTACTTTTCTTGATCTTACCGAGAGAACTATCTTACACAAATTGTCAAAAATTTTCTTTTTTGAACAAATTTTTCCCGTAAAATATTGTTTGACGCAATAAGTTTTTTAAAAAATAAAATTTTTGACCATTTTATTTAAATAATTTTGCTTAAACAGTTAGAAATGACAAAAGAAAAACACGGGTATTTTATTTTTCAGTTAATATGTCAAGCCTGGATTCGATTTCGGTATTAGTGGGTTAAGGTAAATATCTCAACAATGTCTGAATCGAAGTTTTTTTTGAAAATTTTTGTAGTATTAGATATTAAATTAGGGTATATTTACCGATTATGAACGGTTTAAACGAATTCGCGCACTGCTTTATTGATTGTAATAACTATTATATTAATTTGATGCTCTTGGATTGCATTTTTTATGAAGCGTTTAAGTTAAAAAACAATTAACCTCTTTGACTCTATTTCAGAGTATGATATGCAACGATAGATATATTTTTGAGAGCCTTCTAGATTAAACGGATGCTAAGATATACGTGGGTAAAATCCGAAACTTAATATGAGTAATATAGCTTTGGGTATGTCTAACTTCACTGGGAAGTCTTCTACTACTTCTCTCTCTCTCTCTCTCTCTCTCTCTATCTCTATCTATCTATCAGCACCTGCTCGATCTTGATTCTTAGCCCTGCCGCGGGCCGCACCTGGACTGAGAAATTCTTAGGGTATCTGCTGTACTCGCTAAGTACGACTGTTGGACTTTTGATTTAGCGCAGCAGCTGCCCCGATTTTAGTAGCACTGATACCCTAAACATGGTTGCCCTGCGCATTTAGCGTGAAAGTGGTGCCGCACTGAGGCAACTGTTTCACTTTTTTAGGAGCTCATTTGTCCCAAATGAAAGTACGACTGTTCCAATGCTTTTGGGAGACCAGTCGTACTCCTTAGTACAGCAGATGCCCCAAGAATTTCTCAGTGTGCGATTCGTTATGAGTTTGACTTTGGAGAATTACACTACACGCTTGGGTCAGAACTGTAAATTTTTTGTATGTTAATTTATCATGTTCTGTAACATTATTGAGACCCAACACATCATTCCATTGATGCCTCTTCCATTATTTTGTAGCATAAGTCTTCATCCCCATTTATTGTTGGCCATAATATCGTTAATATTCGATTCAATTTTTTTTCACTACTTCACTTGCATTAAACCATACTTTCTCGTTCATTAAAACGTATTTGTTTTGAGTTTCTAGCTCAGTCTATTCGTCACCTATTTTTTAATACCTTCTCGGCTGATCCCATGTTAGTTACCTCGTCTCACAGTTCGTCTTCTTTTCAATTTCATTTGATCTTTTCTAATTTTAATATTAATTACCTTATGCAGCGTCTTTCAATAATCATTGCTAATTCATTTAATGAGGCCCCCCCTCTTCGCGAAGTACTCTTTCCACGCTTCGCAAACCCTGGGTCTCTTAGGCGATATTCGAGAGCTTATGAGAGAGCGAGACAAGGCTCTGCGTAGCCGTATCTCTAATAGGTTTGACACCGCGAAAAATCAATTTTTTGTCGATAAACTGCAAAATTCAACAGATGCATCGGCAAAATGGTGTGAGCTTGGGCGAATGGGCATTGTCAGCACCCTGCGAGTGTCACCATTCACCTATTTTTCTCTATATTCCTTGCCAATCTGATTCCTTTCTTATTTGAGCCTTTTAGGGCTCTGCTCTCACAGTCTACCATGGAGGCCTCCGCTGCTGCTGATGCACTATTCTCTTTTACTCCTGTTTCACATTGTGGTCCTGCAAGGTTAAGTCTGATTCTAAGGCACTGGGACCAGATGGCCTTGGAAATGCTCAAATTGGTGGTCTCTTCGTTTGTGGCACCCATTACTTCGATTCTCAACTCTTCGCTAAGTTCTGACACTTTTCCCTCGTTTTGGAAGCGAGCCTTTCTTTCATCCTTTGCCAAAAAAGCAACAATGGCCTTGATATCTGACACACGTCCCATAACTGCACTATGTGAAATCTCTAAGGCCCTGGAGACACACAATCTAGACGACACTCCTTTACAATGTCAGGTGGGCAGTAGACAAGCGCATGATCATGGCGCTTGTTCTATTTGACTTCACCAAGGCGTTTGATACGGTCCCCCATGACTTCTGCTCCAGAAGTTGAAGCGCATGATGTGCTCCGACGCGGCCCTCGCGTGGTTCTATGCGTATTTGCATGACAGACTTCTGGCTGTGTTAGATGAGATACAACATCTGAATGGATGAAGGTCATGGCTAGCGTTCATCAGCGTTCTCGGACCTTTCCTCTTTATAGTTTTTATTAATGACCTCCCATCAGTGCTGAATATTTCGCGCCACAAGATTTTGCGGACGACACCCAAATCTAGCACTCTTTTCCTCCAGTCAACCTGCGCGAGGGCATTGAGTCGATCACTCGCGGGCTGCTGAAAATGGCCGTTCTGTCAACCTAGAGATGATTAAGGTGATGCTCTTGGGTGTAAGCGTAGCTTCATTTCTCGCCTTGATCTTTAGAGCATTCTCAAAATCACTATTCTGTGGTTTCCAATTCCTTTCGCATTCCTTGTTAAGAATTTTGATGTTCTCATTACCTCCACTATCATCTGAGACATTTAAACTAAGTTTTACGTCGAATTCTCTTTTCCTTCGTACCCTCAAATACTATAAACGCATCCTTTCTATGCCTATCAAAAAGAACCTAGTTGAGAGCCTTATTACCGATGTTCGACTATACGTGCGCTGTCTATCAAGATCTTGACAAGACACGCAACATCAAGATTCAGCGTACACTTAATGCATGTGTCCACCTGGTCTGTGGTAATATTATATTCCCCGTACGGGACAGCCCTTCATAAACTCGTCAGCGTTTATCATCTTGGCGTATCGCAACACAGCCTATCTATCCGTCAATTTCACGCGTTTGAATGTTGTTTCCTGTCTGATTCTCCTGTCTTCTCCTCCCTAGACTTTTCAGGTACGCCACGCCAAGAACAGAGGCAATGCGTAGATCTTTCCTTATCACGGCGTCCAATCTTCTTGAAACATACTGGGGCTTCTGGAGTCTGTCCCGGATCGCGTTCCCAGCTTCAAATCAAGCTTCTTCAATCAACTTAAAGCATGTGACTGGGCAGTTGAGGGTCTGAGGGTGGACAACTGAGAGGTTTTCGAGATAACATCACCGACTCCAACATCTTCACGAGTATGGACGCAAGACAGCGTATTCTCAAGAACTGCTACTGTTGTTTTTATTTTAAGTTTTTATTTAAATTTTTATATTCAGTTTATTGCATTTATATATTTATTATACAAGCTTTTGTAAAACTCAAAAGGCCAAATGGGGTTATATAAATTTATTTAGAAAATAATTCTATCTAATTAGTATAGTCTGGATTTTCTATAAGACAAATAGCTGAAAATATTTTCGAATATAGAATCTTTTTTGAAGGAGTTCTATCGGTTTCAGAATTAAAAGTCAATTTGTGATTAAACTTCATAGCCATAGGTAGAATAATGTGCCAGAAATACTCCGTTAAAATTTTAAGTATATCCATTGGCTAGTTTAGAAAATTTCAACAAACACGACGAACATGAAGGATTTATTGACTCTCTTAATTTGGAATTTTTCATATTAATAAAAAACAGTTTTTGATGAAACAGTTCTTCCGTATAAATAAATGTTTGATGTAATATTTGTAAGCAATTACAAATGGATTGGTGGATCATGTAAATAAGAAAAAATTAATAGTTAAAAAATACCATAACCTCTACCAGTCGTAAATTCTGGTAACGCAATTTTATGGCTACCATGATTTGACATATGCTTATTCAAATACATAAGAGTACAATAATGCGGCGTTACTAAATATTGCAGTCGTAGGATGAGTGAGTAGGATGATGATGAGACAGAGCGTCGCTCATCTTGTGCTTCTCACTATATGTACTGATAGAACCAGCTTCTTAAATAAATTACAAGAAATTGAGGTATATTATATTTTTAATCTTCTTTATTTTACTCATCTTTCATAAAGAGAAGTGCAGTTTTATAATTAGAGTGTAAATTATAATTTTTTTTATATACGTGTCCGTAAAGTACGCACTTACAGACTGTTTTGAGTCCGTAAAATTTACACACTTTACGGACTGTTTTCTGTCTACAAAACAGACCAAAAAGTGCGTTCTTTACGGACCATATATAAAAAAATAATGTTCGATTCTCGGCCGTAATATTTTCCGGACCTGGTGGAGTTTGTGCATCCTCGAACCGGCTACACCGGTCCTCGGACGCACCAAACTCCACTCGGTCCGTAAAATCAATTTTACGGCCTAGGAATGATAACTACTATTTCATATAAGTAGTTGTTTACAATTAATTATTCCAAATTGAAATATTTACAAGAATTAATGTACACAACTTTACTTTAGTTTCGTTATTCATACAAGTTATTTATCACTGTATTCAATTAACCCGTAAAATTGATTGAAAACAGTTGTACAGGAATGAAAATAAATGCAGAATAAATGTCAGCTTTCTCGGCTTGTAACACGTGCCTGTCAATCCAGTTTAATCTGGTCCGCGCGTGCATTGGCAGTTTAACGAAAGCTCAAGATTACGGCTGCATCATCGCCAAGACAAAGGAAACATAATGCAGCAAAGAAATCCTCTTGGTCTGCGTCAAAAGGTGAAAACGTAATTGATCATTAAGATTGATCATATTGTAATTAATTTTGTACACAATAAACGTCAGAGGCTTAAGCTTTCCAAGAGTTTGTTAAAAGTGCTAAATTGTATAGCGAAATTTATTTTCTTCGAAAATTTGAAATGTTTGTCGGAAACTTAATCTAGTTAAATGTGTTGTTAAGTAATTTTGCCGCATTAATTTGAATTTTGCTTTGTTCTGCTACTGACGCGATCAGACTGTGTTACGTTAAGTCATGTATGTACGCAATGTTTCAGTAATTTGCTCTTTCTGGAAAATTGGATTCATTTTAAATACATTTATATCATATTTTTATTTATTACTCAAGGAGAAATGCCAATCGTACATGGGAAATCCATCCTAGAGCTCTTGATACATCCGATGGTGATATACAAGACAGATGAACAATATATTTATATATTTAGTCAATATATAGTCAATATACGATCATAAAGTTAGCGAGGAAAAATAGCAGTCCCTTTACTCCAAAAATTTCGAAATTCAGAAAAATTCAAATGTTAAGTGTTCGTCGCTCTAAAATAAAATATACCTAATAAATTGTTTACGAGGGATCGTACCTATAAGAGAAAATCCTATTTGTCACTTTTAATATACATATTAAGTAATTTTTCACTTGATCATTTCCATATTCAATTTATATCGCTATTATGGTTAATGTGAGTGATTGTAAAATAGTTCTTTAAAATAAATTAAGCTTACAATACCCGCAATTTCAGCTTACCAGTTTTAAAAAAGTGGGATAAAATAAAATGATATTATCGGGCGGTAGTGGTTTATTATGATAGTCATGCAGGTAAGGGTATTATGACTTTGGTAATTGCTTAATTTGTTAATAAAAAATAAGATTCCGAAATAATTAATTGCTGTACTGACTTGTTTAATACTTATTATTATCGTGATTAATTACAATAACAATGAAATTTTCTAAATTTGAATGGGTGAAACTCCGTTCACTTTACTAAAAATTAGTGCTTTTACTGCTATTTTAGTTAAAGATCTGAAAGTTCAATGAAAAAACAACGCCTATATATTGATTTTTAGCGTGGTGACTTGATTGATTCGGATTTAAAGAGTTTGTTCAAAGTAATTCAAAAGTAAAGAAAGTCTTATTTATAAAATTGTATTACTTATTATAACTTGACTACATAACCAAAATATATTATGAAATCATGTTTTTTTTCAATAAATTAAAAATGATTATAAGTATGATTATTTAATGGATTATGTAAAGCTGGGTATATTATTCATCATTATTTACTATCAAAAGAGCCATGACTGGGAGTTTTAGAATATGTTGTATCTTTATAGATTTAGTAATTTATGCTCACAATTCACCGCAGAATGTGAACATCAGAGATGAGGGTTTCTTAGAAAATTGATTATGTTGGATTTAAAATGTTATATATAGATAAATGCTTACGTCAAAAGCAGATGCATAAATAGATCGCAGCTTACGTGTATTTTAAAAACAGGTATACAGAATTCATCTTTTCAATTGTGTAGGGAAAAGCAAATTCTACCTCACCTAATGAGGGGGAAAATTAAGGTTTATTTTTAATCAAGTTTACCTAAGACAGTACCGTCGGGTAATTGCGGACCAGCATTGGAATCTTTATTGTAAATAAAAAGTAAGAAAATATTCTGAAATTAATACGACTAAAAATTCAATATAACTCTCAATAATGTAATGTTTGGTAAAATAACTGATTTATTCTATTCATTTTTACTTAAATTTATCTTTTTTCATAAATTTTTATTTATCTTTTACGTATCAAACAAATAAAAAACTTAATTTAGAATCGTTATAAAACGTGTCGATTATCCATTTGCACTTTACTTCCTCTTCCATTTCGTTGATCCTAAAATCAACTGTGACAACGATAAAAACGTACTTTCCATTCGTTACACAAACTTGAAAAAGCGAACTGACAATGGAGATTCCGATCGATCTATTGCTTTTCCACCATGACAGCAAAAACAATTGGAATTACCAACTGTTGTCTGCATTCTAGCATCAAAAAGAAGACGCAAATAACGAAAAAAAAAAAGAAGGAGAAGAAGTACAGAAAGAAAAAAGCAGAAAATTAATTTCAACGTAAAAGACCCTTAGCGAATGACGACAGGAGAGTAGGAGGCGAGTCTAAAATTAGAGTCTGGCAGAAAATTTTCGAGCCAAAGCGTGCGAGACAGAGAGAGAAAGCTCCCTTTTGCTGGCGGCGCGCAAAAGCTCACGGGGGCGTGCTTTTGAGGGAGAGAAAGTCTTCCGCTCCTCTGCATAAAAGGGAAAGAGGAGAGAGAGAGAAAGAGAGAGAGAGTTCGATCCCCGAAGTAGGTCGTCTTTGCACGGGCGCCGACGATGGCTTTTCCACGATCGACAGCTCGGAAACATCCTTAATGAAGTGGCCGATCCACTTAGCCGTTATTACCTAACTGCGCTATCCGACGCGGTTAGACGCCGCGTCGAACAGCTGTTGCTGCTTCTCTCTCTCTCTCTCTCTCTCTCTCTCTCTCTCTCTCTCTCGCTTTTGCTCTCTCTTTCTATCAGGTGAGAGTACATTGATTAATTCTAGTTGCTATTGCGGGATAACGCGACTGGATTGAATTTTCTCATTAAAATTCGTAGATTTTGACGATTCTAAAGCAGCTGCCGCTTCAAAGGTATTGCAAAGGACGAGACAAACATTTGATGATCTTGAACAGCTAGTCTTATAAACCATTTTACTGATATAAGTAGTATTGGTAGTGATTTATAATGTTAATTTATCTAAGTTTCATTTTTTTAAATTATTATTCTTTTTTTAAGGTTATTATAATTATAAAGAATATTCAGTGTCAACGCTGAAGTTTGATGATTGTAAAATGTAGTATTTATACGGAAAATTACAACTGATCACCAGTCGATTCAAAATAAATTCATTAGAAGGTAGCATTGTAACGTCCGAAATGCACAAATAGCAATATATTTTTTTATTTTGCTTCACACTCAAAAGCTTGTGTACGCGGCTCCTTTTGACCCAGTGTGTATTTAAGCACTTTAACTCGGGACGGAGCTTTAGTTTTGAAATCGTGTATTTCAAAATTGATTCAAAAGGAATTAATTGTATGTTTATTAGTGCGAATTATTTGTTTTGAACTTTTTTATTCATTCGATAAAAATATTAGAGGTTTATTTTAATGAAAGGAAATTATTAATATATTTAGATAAAAATTTTTATAATGGTTTAAACAACAATTTAAATAAAGAAAAACATAAATCAATACTAGATTCGATACACAAATTTATTCAGGTGTCGCCCTTTTACATTTATTTAGTATAAATTCTTACTGTGAGGTTAATACAAAAAAAAAACTTGAACCACTACCATTGGTACACTGAGAAATTCTTGGGGTATCTGCTGTACTCGCTAAGTACGGCTGTTGGACTTTTGATTTAGGGCAGCAGCTGCCCCGATTTTAGAAGCACTGATACCCCAAACATGGTTGCCCTGCGCATTTAGCGTGAAAGTGGTGCCGCACTGAGGCAACTGTTTCACTTTTTTAGGAGCTCATTTGTCCCAAATGAAAGTACGACTGTTCCAATGCTTTCGGGAGACCAGTCGTACTCCTTAGTACAGCAGATGCCCCAAGAATTTCTCAGTGTATGTATTGAAATTTTTACACTTTTCATTTAAATTTGTTGTTCCAAAAAATGTATGACTTGAAAAAGCTTTTTAAACTTTATTTGAACATGTTTCTTTTATGCTTTTTCTAAACTAAAATAAAATAAACATTGCGAAGCTTTCTCTATGACGAAGCTAAAGTCGATTTTCAATAGAGAATCTTTTTAAACTATTTGACAATAAGATTCCTATTTATTTACTTTTAGATTACTTTACATTATTAGATAAGTCTTAGATAATTTCTTTTATTAAAAATTTAAAAATTTGTTGTTTTGTCTTCATTTTAAAAAATCTATTTTTTTTTAAATTTTTTTAAATACGAATGTATGATTGTTTTATGAAATTATAAGTTATATGTGAAACAGTTAACTCGTTGCTATAGCAACCTGTTTATTATTTATTGGATTATGAAAATGCAGATTCAAGACCGACATACAACATGGTTTTACATAAACTTATTTTTATTGTTTGGACAACTAAGGTTGGATATTATCAAGTGGTAATAATAGTGAAGTGTAAATAGATATATTAAGTTTTAATCTAATAATTAATTAAGCAATAAAAAGTGTGATTAGATATGGAAAAAGGGAAAGGTAAGAAAAATGAAACGTATTTTTTTTATTAATTTTCTCTTTTACCAGGTTTTTGAAATCAGTATATACTTTTTTCTAATATATTCATTTATTTATTATATAAGGT